>PVLD010017001.1:0-43255 GCA_004027595.1 Dinomys branickii
GTTCTTACCTGGGGCCCCAAGACACTATTTTGTCATGGTGGGCTGTGGAACTTACTACCTATTTATTAATAAGTGAAATACTGACTTGTTTGCTTAATTCAAGTGAGTCCCCTAATACCTTTCTTTACTGGGATGTAGCTTGTTGAGTAGCAAAGCAATTTTATACTCGTCACATCCTGAGCTTGAATAGGTTTTAGGTCATAATCTAGGGATGTGTCACCCATGAGAACATTCTGAGTAGGCTGGTAATAAAGGATGTAAACACCTCCTGTCAGATGTATTTCTGATAATGGGACCCTTCTGTCTTTGGGCCTGGTTATTTCCACGGCTCTTGCTGCTGTGAAAAATTACCTTCTGCACTATAAGACTCTCTCATTCGTATTATGCTATTTTGTAGGTTTGGCACTGTATCCCAGCGTAGTAGGTGGGGCAACTGAGACTTGGAGGCAGAAGTCACAGTGCTTTTTCCTGGTCTAGGGTTAAGCTTCTCTGAAGTTTAGTTAGACTGGTATCAAGAGCTACAGCTTTGCTCACTGGACCAGACTGCCTCTTTGACCGTAACAGCAAAGTTGTGCAACGACAAAAGGATCAAATGCAGCGCTACACAAATATATCTTGCCTACTATCCTTTGGGACCTAGTGAGGATCCGAAGAGAGGAGAACGGAGTGAGTTCACGTGGGAGTGGTAGGCAGAGCACCTGGTGACAGAGAAAGAAGAAAAAAGAAGGCAGGGACTTTGGTGGAATGTAAAGACATTTCCATCAAGAAAGGGTGTCTGAGCATACTAGCACTCTTGTGGGATTGCACACACCAAAAAAGATGTTGTTAATGTCCTCAAGGTGGGACAGAAGGTGAGGGGGGCAACGGGGCACCAAGTTAGGTGAAGGGAGACCAAGAAGGCATCTTACATGAGAGTTGCACTGCATTGTGAAGGAAACACAGGGATGAACTAGAGGAAGGTCTGGGAGGGGCAGGTGAGTGAAGGTGTAGGAGAAAGTTCAGTCTGGATGAAGGTGTATAAGAAGAAAACAGCGGGAAGGGGGCCGGAACAGAGAGAAAAGGAGGGAGCTGTGTCTGGAGAGATGGTGGAGGGGGGGCGGCAGATCATGAAGAGCCTTTCGTGTTAGGTTTGAAAACTTGAATAATAAGTACAAACTTCGCTAGGCACTGAGCTAAGTGCTTACCTGCGTTAGCCTGCTTAAGCCTCACAGTAACCCCACAAGAGGAGCACTGTGCACATGATCATCCTCATTTTATAAACGAGAGAATCAAATCTGTAGATTGTTAAAAATAATCCAAAGAAAACTGAAAGTGGCTAAAACCACATAGCAATGTGTTAAAGATTTTAAAAAATTGTTCTGGGGATATAGCTCAGTGGAATAAGCACTTGCCTGGCAAGCGTAAGGTCCTGAGTTTGATCCCCAGGACCGCAAAAGCAACAACAACCACAACAACAAAACCCACATCAAATTAGAAACATTAAAGATTTTATAAAGATTAAGCCAGGAAAAAATTAGACTTGATAGTAATAATACAAAAACTGAAACCACCATGACCTAAATTCACGTTATACATTTTATCAAAAATTAAAATTGGAGAGAAGAACAAAGCTTTCTTTTTTTTTTTGATTTTTTATTTTAAAGACAAAAGAATGGAGACATACGAACCAGAGCAAGCCATAAAGAGAATAAAGTTTTCTTGCTAAAACTTACATATGGAAAAACTGACCCAGGGAAGCTGGACTCTGAAATAAAATAAAATAAGATCTTCATCGTGGGACAAGGGAGCATAGTGAAACATATATGAAAGCTGGTTGATAGATCAGATTTTTATTACAACATTTAGAAGGAAGTTTATTCTAATAAATATAGAGTATACTGTAAATGTTAAAAAATTAGAAAATGCTTCATTGTGTCCTATAAAATATTAAAAATGGAATGAAATTGGTTTAGTAGAGTTTGCTCTGGAAGAATGAGAATATCTGTGAGTGTTTCAGGTAAAGTTAGTATTTTTGATAAGTATTTGAAGCCATAAACATGGGTTCCTTGGAGTCCAGGTCGTGGGGTCCAGATTGTGGGATAAAAGTGCTTCTTATTTAGCTGCTGTGGCCTGAGAGAGGAGGGAGGAGGCCCTGGCGAGGTCAGTCAAGGAGCAGGCAGTGTTCAGCCAGAAGTCCTCCAAGAAGACTCACCAGAGGCGGGAATTTTCTTTCAAAAAGAGAAGTGACAGCCGCAAGGAGTTTGCTTCTTCCAAGCTGCCCATGTTGAAAAGAACAGTCAGCTTCTCAAGGGGTGTGTGAGACATCAGAGTTTCTGGATGTCCTCATAGGCCAACTATACAGTCAGCCCTCATTGCTTTTTCACATTTTACCTGCAAAAGAACATTTAGAAATCTACAGATACCACAACTGTTGCTAAAGTTAACAGACTTAGTATATTGTCCCTAATTCAAATATGAAAAATTAAAAAAATAACAAGTCTATACCATTAGTTTCTAGTAGCCCTTATCTGTTATTTAAGAATATACATTTCATTTTATGTCAAGTCAATGACTTTGCACGTAATATAAATGTTGAGTGTGAAATCTATTTAGAATGTTAAACTATCACAGTGTCATGTATAAAAGCTATATAGAAACAGGAAGCACCTTTTCTGAGTAAACTACATACATAAAGTATGATACTTTTAAGAGAGATTCATTCATTTATTCTCTTTTTGAAGAAACTGGTCTGGATGTCTACCGAGTCAGGCATGGGGGTGGAGGTGCAGACTTGTAGAGCTTTGTAAGATACCCTATAATAATTGTTGCACTAGCAATGACTTCTAGTGGAAAGAGGAGCGAATGCTTTTTGCACTGAGGGTTAGTTTAGTTGTCTTGGCGAAAGCTTCTTTCTTTTCATAATATGCGGCCTCGTTCACAAACACTGGGTACACGGTGTGGTCTCCGCCCAACGGAATGGTCTTTCCATCAAGAGTCACAAACACAGGGTCCCCAGGGTGTAATGGTTTCCAGTCTTGATCCTCTCAAGAGACAGTTAAAATAAAAAACATTACATTTGATTTTTCTCCTGCTTTAAAACATGTTACATCAGACCCTAAGGGACTAACAAATAGCATTAAAAGAGATAGTGGAAGGATGTATTGAGAGACAGAGAGTGACACAACCACACTGAGATTGTGTCACTAACTCTGGCAGCACTATTAAGAATTTTGCTTTTAAGTTTTAGAGTCTTCACATATAATTAAAACTTGCTTCAATACCAAGTTTGCTTTGAATGTTGCCAAAGAGATTTATAATATTAAAAGGCAAAACTAAATTCATGTTGACCTAAGTACATATTTTACTTCCTGCCAGTGGAAGTGAAATTTTGCTCAGTAAAATTTAGGAAATACTCATTCAGAACCTTCTGTGTGCGAGACGGCGTATAGCTGGGGATGCACCAAAGAGCCACAATGTACTTTCATACGGGGAAATTCCATTGCAGTTGGAATTAGAGAGAGAAGGTGGCGGGGGGGGCTTGGGGAAAGTCTAAGACGAGGTAGATGTGTGTTCAAAATCTTACTGTGTTCACACTGAGACAACAACTGTGTTATCTCAAAGGTTCTGCAGTGTGGCCCTTTGAGCCTTTGAACACCAATACTGCCACATCACAGGATCTCTAGAACAGTTCTTCTTCAACGTGGGTGTGCTTGCAAGTCATTTGGGAATTTTGTTAAAATGCAGATTCTCATTGTATAGGTCAGGTGCAGTCTCAGATTCTGAATTTCTATTTCCCAGCAGCATCAGTGCCACTGAGGGGTTCCATGTGATTAACACCAGAGCAAAATTTGCAACCCATTTCTCTAGGCGGTTCCTACCATCGTCCCCCGACTCTCTTCAGAACTCCAGTATCTAAAGCCTGAATGGATTAATCAGTAATAACAAGTGAAGGAGGAGGAAAAGGCTCTTGGGACGGTTAGGAGATTTACAGCTGGAAAAGGCAAAGGGAAAAGGAGGAGTGAAGATTATAAAATCTAAGCTGTCCACTCCCCATTATGAGAACCCTATACATTCTCAGAGCTCAGAGAAGAGGAGGTGTGATAGGTCACGTAGTGTGGGGCTTTCAACCCTGACCACACATTACTTAGAAAGCTTTTTAAAAAATAACAGTGCCAGGAGTCCATTCTGAGATAACCCAATCTCAATCGACTTGGGTAATCACGGTTGAAAACCACTGTTCCATTTCAAATCCTTGTTTAATGATTCTAATAGTCACTCAGACTTGCAACTTAATAAAGCATCCCACCCACAAGTACACACTTGTGGAGTAAATCCTGCTTTATGGTTTAATGGGATCCAGATGAAAACCAGAAGAAAGAGCTTTAAGTAACACTTTAAGGGAAAGATAAAGACTGAGAGAGAGAAAGGAAGAAAGCATTTACATGACAAAAATATCAAGTATAAGAAACACAGGTCAAGGGGATGATGTCATAAGAGGCTAAAACACGGGATTTTAAAACTTTTAGGAATAGAAAAATAATCTTGGGGTGGCTGAGATGTGAGATTAATGAGCTTAGTAACCAACAAGGTTGGTGGTAGGTTCTGGAAGTTAAGGAAACATAGTTAGGCATTGACAGACAAAAGTGAGGGGCTCAGTATTCTACAGGAGAAGTTGATTGGTTGATTAGCTCAGTATTTTTGAATAACTATTAAGGCTGTTCTGAGCCTGGCGCTTCACGATAGGCAAGGTCCCTAGTGGAGTCGCACACTAATGAAGTCAGCAACACATATATCAGCTCATTTCAAGCTGTGCAAGTTCTATGAAAGAAATAAACTGGAAAATATAGCAGAGGGTAGCAAAGTGTTCCAATTAGAAGGAGGGATCCGAGGTAGCTGCCTCAGAGGCGACAGCCCTGAAGCTGGGACTAGAAAGGTGAGAAGTCAGCCACAGCAAAAACAAAGGCAAGTTTCCTGGGCTGGAGCAAACTTCGCTTGAGAAACAGCAAGAAGAGCGGCGTCAGTGCAGGGAGGGAGTGAGCAGAGCGGACCGGGCCCCTGGAGCCAGAGGCACCAGCAGGGGCGTGGTCTCGTCTAGGTTTTGTTCTAAGGGCGGTGGTCCTTCATCAGGGATGCTCACTGGAATTACCTAGGGAATTTTCTCCCTGAATTCCCAGAGCCCAAAACCAACTTACAAAATCAGTGCTTCTCAAACTCAGGCCATGAAAACTATCTGGGGAGCATTTAAAAAATCCTAATTCCCAGGTGCCATCCTTAGATGGCTCCAGCATATGCACAGGGGGAGGCTGGAACTCCAGGCATGACTGACAGTGCCAGATGTAGCTCTTAGCAAAGCCAGAGGGAGTAACAGTGACCGGGCAGGCCAGGACTGTGAGAAGCTTGTCCACTGCGCATCCTCAGTGGTACCTGAGAGACTGTGCTGGGCCTGAGTCCCATCCCACATGTTCTGATTTAGTGAGGTGGAACCTGTTAAACAGCCATTGTATGGGCTGTTCAGGTGATTCTAATTAAGACTGGGGTTAACAGCCACGCTAAAAATGTGTCATCATTTGCTGGTTCCAGAAAAAAAATTTTTTTTACCCTGTTGTTTACTAAAGAAGAAGTTAAACTTCAGAGATCTTTTAAAAGATCAAAACTAGGCATGAGTAGAGGTCACACATTTTGAACTGAGGACCCCTTGATCTGCTGTCAAGTGCTTTACCCCTGGTAATTAATATCGTCACACACCCAGGCCACTTGTAACCTGTGAGTTGCCACTTCAGGGCGGGAGCTCGAGAGGCTGGTGCCTCTGCAACACACACATTTGGTGGTGAATGGTTGTGTTTGACTCTCAGGTCCTCACCCTCCTTCCAGTCTTCCCCTCCAGGTTCTGCTTCTCTTGCTAGCACAGCCTCAGCCCCAGCTCCAAACTTAATTCGCCAGTTAGGAATCTGAGGATTCAGAAATGCAGCTCCTCTCTCAGTGCCCAGCTCCCAGCCACATCAAGCACCATTGCTCCTTGGTGGGACAGAGGTGGGGTGTGGGAGGACAAAAGCAAGGAGGAGGTGCAGGGAGATGGGATGGGCTCTCCACAGGGCAGCTGTAGATATACCATGTGTATATGGGACTAAAGGTGGGGCATTCGGAGGTGGCATCAATGTGCCAGCTGCAAAGAACGTAAGTTCTGAATCTGCCACTGATACCTATGTGGCTATAGGACAGCTGTAAATTTCTGAGCCTCCACTTTCTTACATTAAAATAGACATAATAATTCTTACTCATTGCTCATGGGTAGGACTTTCACTTTTTGGAGACTCCTTGTCTGACCACCTTTCTGTCATGTCATTATTCTGGTGCATCATCTGGATATCTACATTTCTAGACTGTTGTTGAGACTTCAGTATATCTGCACCGGTAATGGGGAAGCTTTTTGAGACCAAGTGTCCATACCGCAATCCCCAAACCCGCTTCTTTATTGCAAAGTGCCAACATGGCAATTAAACCCGAATACTGAAGTTTTAGTTTAGAAAAATCAACTGTTTTCCAATGCTCAGGTGCTGGGGTGATTTGGCTCATGGAGTGACAGAGAAGATTCTGTGTGCCTGCTTGGGCATGCATGCCATAGGTTCACCATCACTGGTCTAGATTATAAATTCCCTGAGACTAGAGACCATGGTCACTGATATATCCCCAGAGCTATCAGGGATTATTGAGCAAAGATCTGAATATATTTCTGCTACACTTTGAATGTGGCTGATGTCATCCAAAGGTCCATGTGCTAAAGGTTTGGTCCTCCTGTGATGCTACTGGAAGGTGCTATGGACCTTTAGGAGGTGGGACATTGTGAGAGATCATTAGGTCATTGAGAATGTGCCTTTGAAGAGGATTTTGGATTCGTCTCTGAAGTCTCTCGCTGCTTTTTGGATGCTAATGTGAGTAGTTGCTCCACCACAAGCTTCTCACCACTGCCATCCAGTGTCCACACCAGAGGCAAAAGCAACTGGATGGCAATCACCTGATCTTGGACTGGAATCTCCATAACTGTGAGCCTAATAACCCTTTTATTTTTGTAAGTTAATTGCCTCAGGTATTTTGTTATAGTAACGGAAAGCTGATTAACACATTTCCCTACACTGCAGTGTTTTTGGGAACATCAAAATTCCCTAATGTATGTAAAATATTAGATGAACTATCAAATTCAACTCAGTGGTAGAACATTATGATTTTCAGTATCTTAAAGAAATAGCAAAAGTTACCTGCAGGTTAGGATGGATAATAGCAGCAATTTCTCCATTTTCATTCCTGGGAAAATCAACTTTCTCCATTATTTTATAGGCCTCAATAGTGCAGCGGGGAAATTCTTTGCCTATGATGAAATAATATATTGTAAGAGCAGCTAAAACATGTTGATACTTTGAAGAAGGAAAAAGAACAACACAAATGAAGACAATTATAAAGAGAACAAACCCAAGTTTTGTTAAGGATGTTTGTAAACAACACAAGGTCAAAGATGTTCTTGAATTACTTCTAATACCACACTTTCCACAAATACACTGATGGAGAGACAGAAATGAAAAATGGAATTTAAAAAGGGCAGTATGAGTGAAAAAGAGCTTAGGGCTGTAACTTGGGGCCCCTGGGCTCTCTTCTAGTTGTGTCACCTTTTTATTTTTCCCTAGTTTATAATTTCAAGATGCTTAACTTCTAGAGGCTTGTTTTCATTTCTGTCAAGTGAAGGTTCTAGATTAGCTTAGCTGGGAGCACCCTCCTAGTTCTGAGTTTCAGGACTGTTTTCAGAAAGACTTCCTGCAAGTTAGGTGGCTTCCGTCTAGTGGCTCTTCCTTCTAACAATGTACATTAAACACTCCAACAGCTCTTGAGCAGTGAACCCTTGAGATGCAGGCTGTCCGGCAGCAGTGGAGTTCACATTCCAAAGACGTGGTAACATAAACTATTTAGTACCCAGAACCAGGGAAAAGGAGTAGTTTACATATATACCAGATGATCTCTGAGCACAAAGGATGCATTTGGGTCCAATGGAGGGCCACTGTATGCAACTCAAAGGGGTGTCTTTCTTTGCCCTTAGAGCAGAGACAGGATGAAGGAGACTGGGTAGTCACACGATCAGCTAGTTTTTCCTACATAGTACCTTACCCCAGAACTTAGCAGCTTAAAGTATCCACTCCTTAATTTAGGTCATAATTCTGTGTTGTTTGGCAGTTTCTCTGGATTAGCTTTGCTTTTTTCTGACTGCCTTGCTCTTGTGTTTGGAGTGATCTGTCAGATGACCTTTGGCAGCCCTAGCTGCATGACTAGTGGCTGGGGTATCTGAGCTTTCTATCTTATGGCCCTTCATAAGGAGATTAGTGTGGCCTGACTCACACAATAACTGTATATGATTTGTAAGAGCTGCAAAAGAGTAAGTTGTAATGTGCAAGTTTTCTTCAGAGCTCTTCTGTGGAACAAAAACAGGTCATATGGCCGAGTCAGATTCACAGGGTGGGAAAGAACTCCCTGATGGATGCAAATATGAATAGTTTGTGACCTTTTGAACACCAGCTTTTTCAGACAGTATAAAACCTGTCCTCAGGCAAAGGTAGTAAACAGCTGATTCTCTGGTTTAATGACTTTGGAATAAAAAGGTTCCCAAGCACAAGAGAAGTTCCTGCTGTTGTGGGAGTGTGCACAACCTGAGGAATTAGCGAGGCTGAGGAATTGCTCTCTCCACTGACACTGAACTGCACACTAGTCTTGTTGCTATCATTACTCGTTTCTCAACAATTTTGAAATTGCCTCCTGGAATCATTATTTCCATAGGATTTCTCTTGGATTTCATTTTAAATATTTTTTTCAAATTTAAAATAAACTTTTCTTATAATGAATACACTTTAATTAGTACCTTTTAGATTTACTGAACAAATGAGCACATGTATGTACAGTTACATAACCTACCTTTCATCAGTAATTTCATCCATGTAATTGTTAGTTACAATCAATAATACATGACTATTGAATATAATAAAAACAAAATTAGCTTGGTTTATTCTTAGCCTCCTCTGCAATCACTGTTATTATTTTGGTGTGTTTTAAGTATTCTAGCAAGTGACTATTATTATTTTAAACTGATAAAACAGATAACTACACTTGATCTTAGCCAAAAGGCCGAGAAGCGATGACTATTACTATTTTAAAGCAAATTTATACACTGTATATTTTAGTGTGAAGTTTGCTTTCTTTTGTTTTGAAGATTCTTTTATTCATTAGTTGATTTAACTGCTTACAATTGGACATTTGGGTCTTTCCCATTGTTTTGATGTTACAAACAAAACTGTAGTAGCCACCCTTGTGTACAACATACTGGGTGGGCGTATGTTTCTTTGAGATATGGAATTGCTGGGTCATAAGATTTGTGTACTTTGAGAAGTACATACTATAAAATTATCCTCAAAAATGTCTTTGTAAATGTATTTGCTCACTAGTGGGGGATAAGACTATCCCGTTTTCCTACACATTTACGAAAATTCAATATTATTAGATTTTAATATTTCCTCAATATAATGGAGGAAAATGGCTTCTCATTTTAACTTGCATTTCTCTAATTACCTGTGGTGTTGGACATCTTTCATAGGTTTTTTTTTTTTTGTGTGTGTGTGTGTCTTTTTTGAGACAGGGTCTTGCTATGCAGGGTCTCGCCTTGAGCTCACTTTGTAACCCAGGCTACTCTTGAAATTGCAATGACCCTCCTGCCTCAGCCTCCCAAGTGCCTTTTTTAGGTTTATTGAACATTCATATTTCCGAGTCATCCTTTGCTCTTTAAAATAGAAATTAATAGGAAGATAAGGATTTGATTTGGGAACTTTTATTTGGCAGCTGCATTTCTTGAATATATCTATCCTTGGTACCGAGGAAGTCCTGAAGTGAACAAAAGTTTTAAGAAGCATCTAAGATTGTGAATGTGACAAATATGAGCAGAACCCCAGTAGCTATTTCAGTGTTTAGTGCTTAAGTTTTACACACACACACACACACACACACACACACACAGAGTTAAATGGTATGTGTTTTTATACACATTCATGCACATACTCACAATTAAAGAAACACCTCCCATCTACTACTTACCGTCATTGAAATGATGTATAAAATCAAGAGCATGTTTAATCATTTTTCTCATTTGATCCAAAATATCAGCTCTCAGAACCCCTTGGGGTTGGGGGCCAACTTCTATACCTACATACAGGAAGATAGTGATATTTATGTAAGTGTTTGAAAATGCTGCAGAATTAAGCATCTTAATATATCAGAATCTGGAATGCTATTATTAAAAATTACTTAAAAGGTAGCATCATTTAGCATCAAAGAAAATATCTGAGCCATAATTTGGGTAACACATAAAGGAGAACATTTATATGTCTTCTTATCTTTTATAAACCTTTGTTGTGCTTGGCTTTCTTGTGCATATGTATAGACATTTATTTAAATATATGGTCTCACAAGTATGGCTATGGTAAGTGCCTTTGCATGAATGATTTGTACAAATGTGTGAAACGTTGTGTTCATGAATGTCTTATCCTTGTGTATTAGAGATGTTGTTTGCTTACCACAAATCACTCCATCTTCCACCCTTCTAACACAATCATAACTTTGGTTGGGTATCCAGTCTTCAAGGTAAATGAGCTTTTCTTCAGTTCAAGAGTACGATAAGATAGTTTAAGTCATGCACTGTAATCTTAAAACCTAAGTGACTGACTGACGACTGGATCTGTGGCCCAGTTCTGAACAAGGGATCAGGATGAAAGATTTGCAGGGGAGTTCCTCAGAGTCCTCTTGGTTCCATTGGATATTTTCATGTTGGCATATTCTATTTGGAGCTACGCATTATATTTGAGATGTGGAATCTTGTGGAAATACAATGGACATACAATTGACCTCTTATAATGCACTACATGTAGAATACATTGGAAATCTTGTGGCATTTGGGGTCAGCTGATGACATGTTGAAGATGATAAAGCAGAAAGATGAACAGAACCTGGTCTCTCATAATGTTGTTCAGCTGTTATGTAAAATAACAGATCTGTGTGGTTGCTTAAGCCTTTCTGGGTTACCCAAAGCCAAAAGTATTCTTGTCTTTGTGGCAGATGGAAGGTGTGGTTGGTCAGTCCCACACGGAGAGGGAGAAGCTGTGGACTGGTAGGAGTGGGGCCTTCACCCAGAAAAGCCAGTTATTAAAGCTAATTTTTCCCCCCTGAGGAGAAAAACAGACTGAGTGGTTGTATATACAAAATGAAAAATTAACTCTGTCACACAACTTCCTGTAAGAGGAGAATATTTAAATTTCTTGGATGTGGCTAGGGCTTTGTCGGAAGTGGAGCTGAAGGAACAATGGTCAAAAAGAGAACTACTGACTTTCCAGTGACATCATAGCTTACCTGGGAAAGTTAGGGGAAGATGGTGTCTGACACTCTCCCGTGTGTATGAAAGAGAAAACGAGAAAAGGAAGAGGGTGGCAGTGATCATGAGGCTGACCGCAGCACACCGCCTCTTTTCGGAATAAAGTTCACCTAGAATGATCCTGTCACACTTCAGCCACACCGACAGTAGAACACAAAGGCAGTCCTGGGAGGTGTTTAGCAGTTAAAACAAGTTTGCAGGGGTGTTAGTCTAGTGTATTATAAAATGTCAATTCAGAAAGGATGTATCTCAATTTTCAGTGTTTTAAAATGAATTATGAATGAAAGTATTCCAAATAATATAGCAAAGTTGGAAGAAAACATACTGATATTTTAAAATTATTTATAACACCTAATACTTCCTCATACTGAAATGTTTTTTAAAGACTGACTATATATTTTTTCATCCAATAAGGCATAACTTTATTAGTGATAGAAACAGTACAAATTTCAAACCAAGCTGCAGTGACCTTTTGAAACACCAAAAATAGTCCTCCTTTCAGATGGTTACATTGTTAGTTACGTAACAGCATTTTACAATATTACTTTTGTTCTTCAGGGCCCAGACTGCCTTTGCCCTCCACCCATTTCCTTGTGACATACGCAATTCGATGTCCTTAACTTCCATGCCCATTTCATCCACCTCATCCTCTTCACTTTCCTCTTGTACAGTTGGAGTCTGTGTATTTTCTTGAATGTTTGAGACAGCTTCACCTTGAACTTTGAATTTCTCAGCAGCTGCTAACTGTGCTTGCTGAGATAAATCCTCAGTCTTGGCTTCCCCCAAAACTATGTAGGTGTCTGAAACTGGGCTTTTATAGATGTCTGGTTTTGTGATGACAAGGAAGATATTCTTAGATTTCCGGATAGTGACTCTAGTAACCCCCGTAACCTGCCGAAGACCCAGTTTGGACATAGCCTTTCGTGCCTTCTTTTCCCTCTGACTCTATTTAGCTTTACTAACTGGTTCTTCATCGATTTCAGCTGCTTCTGCCAGCTGGGCTTGCTGTGTGGTTGCTTATGTGGAATCTCCTCAAGCTCTGGTATCAATTCACCACTGTCAGATTCTGTTCCAGACCCTGTCTCAGCCCGGGGCTGTGGCAACTCCTGCTCTGTACAAGGGATGGTTTCTGTGGCTTCACCAGGCATTTTGTGTGGAGAACCGATTTGACTATATTTAAGGGCCAAAAATGTGAATAATTATTTGGTCTAGCTGACAGCGTCACTGCCCGTAAATATCACGGACCAAGGCTGATTTTTTAAAAGGTTAGAAGCCTTTTATTTGGTGTGAAAGAGAAACATGATCTGTATCTCCTATTATTATTATTATTATTAATTTTCATCATCATCTGATGGTGCTGGGGATTGACCCAAGGACCTCACTCGTACTAGGCAAGCGCTCTACCGCTGAGCTCTGCCCTTAGCTCTATCCCATATTATTAAGGCTTTGGTTTACCAGTTATGTACCTATATTTAAATATTTAGCTTTCTCCAATCGTAATAGATTAGTTCTCTTAACTATGCACCAAAAGTATCGATATTTGAATAATCAGAATAATTTTAAAATTTAATTTTATTTGCCAAGTTGCTCTTAAAATACTCTTGGTTAGACCATCTGAGATCTAACCAAACAAGATTTACAGTTGTAATAACAATTTTAATTATAGTAGTTTGAAAATAATTAATTATGAAAATAGATTTCTCAGGAAAGAGAATGGAACCACCCCCGCTTTGGCCACTTATCACTCTGTGCAGTAGTTACCTGGTCACTCGTCTATCTTCTTATCAGTTATTAAACTTTTGGAGGAAAGACAGTGTGCGAAGTTTGTTATATCCCCAGCACCTAGCAGAGCGTTATACTGCACACACAGGGGATAGCTGTTGCATGCACACATTTTTGGAGTAATTAATTCTGTAGAGAAGGTATTTCACTACATCTGTAGAAGGTGATATTCACTGGGGTCTTGGGAATGAGAATAATCTGTCAGACCAATCTGAAGGGACAAATATCACAGAAAGGGACGTAAAAAGGGCAAAGCCATAGAAATTGAGAAATATGGAAATTAGGGATGGAGTCTGTCTGAGGTGAATTTTCTTAAGTTATAAACCTTAACCATAGGCAAGATAGTCATAAGTGTTCTTTAGAAATATATTTTACTTATTTACAACAACAGCAAGTATGACTTACCCACAGGATACTTGGCTACAGAGCGAGTGGTTGCATATTTGAGGGAAGGATGCTCAATAAGGTAAACATAGCAGGGTAATGGAGCCAAAGATGTCTGAAAAGAATTTAAAACATCTTTTTTATTATATAAAGATGATACACATTGTTCTCTTTTCTACTACAGAATCAGCAGTGCCTTGAATATGCTATACTTCATCAACTAAGATTAGTTAGATAGCTTTATGAAACATGCTATAAAATTTAATATTATTATAGCTTTGAGAATGTGCAAATGGATTACATTTAAAATTGAATGATATATAGCTTTCTGGGCAAAGTGGACATTAAACCATGCTCCAGAACCATGACCAAAGAATATGAAATACATTTTCCTCCTGAGTGAATTCGGTTGTTTTTTGTTTTCATCATTGATTAGACTTTTTATTTAGGTTAGTATTGGTCTCTTACGGAATTCTGTTTCTACCTCTGGTTCTATCCATTTCTACCAACTCTTTAACGATGCTGGTGATTTCCTCTCCTTCCGAGTGAGAATTTGAGTCAGTTCTCCTGGTTTGGGCAACTACCAGCCATGCTGCTGTCTGGCAAACAAAGCATCCAGCCTTTCTTCAGTGAGCAGCAAAGAACGGTTGCACTGCGACCTCCCACTAGACTCATTCTAGGTACTGTCAAAAACTCAGCTAAGAAGGTAGCAGATAAGTACTATCATAGCTAGGTATTCAGTTAAACATTTTAATGACTTCATCTTACTGAAGGTTTTTGGTTGCCATTTGGAGTAAGTGTTATTATGTTGCCAATTTTATAAAGTGAAGGAAGCTAAGTCTTGAGATGAACATCTTGTCCAAAGTTTGTGAGAAAGTCAGGAATTAAATTTAGGTTCTCTTGGCTACAGGAGTCAAACTTTTCCTACTCAATCATACTAGCTCTCAGGAACACTATCTGTTATACAGAATTAATGCACAATTCACTATTTGTGTTTTGCTTGGTTGCTATTTTTTTAACAAGTATTTTCTAGCTGTAAGCATTGCATTGCCAAATTCGTCATCTTACAGGTCTCTGAGCCTTACCACACTTCTCCATTTGAAGTATTGGATGTGTGTTAGGCTATCTGAATCAAACAGCAACAAGGGCAGGACTAAAGGGAGCCAATCTTTTTACCATCAACATCCAATAGCAGGTTGGGAGTTTTTATTTCTTTGTATCACTACCTCTCCAGAAAGACTCGCTGGGCTTCACTCTTTACTTTTGACCTCTTTGGATTTCCTGCACTCGTGTGTTCTTACTTATCTGGTGGATGCATCTGTGATGTTCTATCATTACTGCCCTTTCTGGTCAGTGCGAAGACCCTGGGTTCGATCTCTAGAACTTAAAAAAAAAGCAAACAAGACAAAACAAAACCAAAGACACAAAAATACCTCATTTGTGTGTAATCTTGTGAGTCTGCCTGAAGCAATATCTCAGATGTTAGGTGTCCCATTGGTATGCCCCGGAGTGCAGGGGCTTTCAAATCATTTAAATTCAAATGTGTCCTGAGAAGTCCCAGTGGTATTCTATGGTCTGCCTTGATCTAAAATAACAGTAACTTTAAACTATTAGAATATTTCAGGAGAACTCTCATAACTCTGTGACATAAAATTGTTTATTTTCCTCCCACAGATAATATACAAGTATGGGAAAATATTTTGATGTCACAGCAAATTTGTTTTTAAACAGACTTTTGCAAAAATAAAATCAAGCTCTTTTAGTTCCCCAAAAAACTACAAAAAACAAAAGCCAAAAAACATCAAATAGCAATTTTTTGAGTTTCCTAATCCCCCAAATTGAGGTATTTTAACCATATCATTTACATTTGATATTAATTTGATATTAATTGCATGTGGTATTACCATATAGCTAATGACCTGGTGGCTACTAGGGTAAAATTTATAATTTTATAGATACAAGGATTTACAAGTGTTTAGTTTTTATGTGTTATACTTATCATTTTCCATATTTCCTCTCCCTTTCTCCTGCCTGTTACAAATTCCTCTGTAGTTTGGTACAGCACCCCCCCCCCCCCCCCGCCATGGCCTGGCTTTGGGATAGATCCCATTTCTGTTAGACGTTCCTTCCTTACCCTTTTCCCTATTGTTTCATGTCTACAACTGACTTGAAAGTACAGATCCTATGTTAACTTATAAATTAATAACATTGAAGTTACCTTAATATAATGAAACATCTGAATTAAAAAGTCATTCTTGGAATCTTCAAGAATAAGAGTGCACCCCATGTTAGAAGTAGTATTGTGAAGGTCAAAAATAACGTCATAGGAACCTTGGCTATCTTTTGGACCAAATAAATGATTTATTTCTTGAGCCCTTCTCACTTCATATGGCGAATCCTCTGATATCTTCTTGCTGTTATTAGCAGAGAGAAAAAAGTTAACTTCTGAGACTAAGGTAACATAAATATACAACAAGAATACAGTGTACAAAGAGCCAGTTCCCCAACCTTTCATATGAAAAATTTGTGAGGGAAATTAGAACTTGTCTGAAGTCTTTATAAGAGAAAAATCACACTTCCTCCATTTGAGTCTGTATAACAAATGTTGCATTGGCATATATGCAAAATAAGTTATCCTATGTTATTTGTCATAGGCGAAATATTTCAAACAAAATTTACCATTTGACTTCAACCTGGAACAAAATTTATCCATTAATGTTTCAGTTTCTCAGTAGTTACAGCACACTTGTTACTTATTGTAGGGATGGGCCGGTGAGAAGGAATCTTTTAGAGACCAAGCGCCACACTGCAACCCAAATCCACTTATTTATTGCCATGTGCCAACCCTTCAATTAAACCTAAGTACTGAGATTTTATTAGAAAAAAAAAAAAAACAACTGACACATTAACATCTTTTGTCTTACAAAGATAAACACAATAACACATGTGCCGTGTGTTCACCACCGCTGGGCTTGGCCATTAAATGCACCTTGCCCCTTTCACTGTAGCCAGTTCTGCTCCACAAAAACAGTTGAACTTACGTGCTCCTATCATCCCAGTTGGGGTTTATTTGAGAGGTAGTAGCTATCAGGGCTCCGAGGACAAGTTGTATAGATGAGCATCTGTAACTCTTCCAAAAATACAAAATATAGTAGTACAAACACACATGTATTTGTTTTGGGAGGGTGGCCCATGGATGAATAGTTTTTTTTTTTTTTTTTTTTTTTTTTTTTGTACCAGGGATCAAACTCATGACCTCAAGCTTGCCAGGCAGGCGCTTATGCCGCTGAGCCATATCCCCGGCCCAGATTAATAGTTTCTATTGTATTCTCAAATTGCAGCAGAAAATGCCCCCTACCATTGTAGTTCAGTTTGTTCCTATCCCAGTTCCGGTTGCTCTGTCTCTTAGAAATGGCTGGCCACTGTGATGCATAGCAGGTCACTATGATGCACATTGTATAAAGCAGTCCCCAACTGACAAGCCATTCTGCCTCTGTATGTCCTGCTTGCTTATCCCAGATAAGCCCCAGACCACCAGAGATCAGGGTCTGATATTCTGGGAATGATCCTGATCAGTGCTCTTTGACATAAATAAATCTGCCTCCAAATCCTGGGTGTCATTTCAGTGTTTCCGTTTGTCATTGCAAAATGTGTCTCTATTCATCCTCTTTTCACTTCCTGCAATGATTAGGATCATTTCTTTTCTTCTCTACCTGATAATGGTTTAATTTATTTTCCTTCATTAAGCCACACAAATGTATTTTCCTATAATACCACCTACTTCTGTTCCCTGGCAACTTTTTAAAGTTTTAAAGAGAAAAAACAATAAAAACAATGATACAAAATTTCAAAACAATAGGAGGGTAAGAATGGTAAATACATTGTGTATTGGTATCTTTGAAGTAGTTGCTGAGATTAGAGGATATAGGCATGAAAAACAATATCAGCACAGCATCTTCAAGGGACCTACAGTGTGTACCTGAATTTTTCCTTCCTGGAACACGACCAAGAAGGCGGAGCAGCCATTTTGTAACTATGAAGCAAAAAACATGAACACAAAAAGATGCACATAAGAAGAGCATAGTGGTGGGGGCGACGGACAGAAGGAACCTGTGACACTGGTGATGTTACGAAGCCCTGCACCGACGCCCTGAACTGCGGACTTACTACTTATGAACAAGAAACTGTTATTTATTCTTAGGTTTCTTTTCTATTCTATGCAACCAAATATATATTTATACATATTTTACAAGTTAATTCATGACATGTGAGGGTGCCCCTAATTCCCTCTGTGTCCACATCATTCTGCCATCTTTGGGTAATGGCACCTACTGCTCAGAATCAAGGTTTGGAGCCGTGAAAAATAATGGACATTGAGTTCCTGTGCCTGGAGGCCGAGTCTCACTGGGAGATCCCGGGGGATGAGGCAGAAAGAATAGCCAGGGAAGGGGCCTGAAAGGCACTATCAGCTGTACTCAGTTGCTTAGATTTATTCTGGAGAGGAGATTTAAAAAGGATTTCCAACAGGACAAAGCCACGCAATTTGCATGTCAGGATGAGCCCTATGGTTGCCATACACGGAAACGATGGCAGGAAGGAGTGTAGTGAGCCTGGGTGTAAAAGTATCCACAGAAGAAATAAACTAAGGTAGTGAACAGGGGGAGAAAGACCGAGCTTGCAAAGTTATTGCAAGTATCGCGAAGACATAGTGATCCACTAGATGTGGAGGGATGAACGTGACAGGTGGAGGTTCTAAGATGATTTCCATAAGGACTTTGGTGAGTAATGGTGTCATAACTAAGATCAAGAACACAGGAAAGGGGGGCTGGGGATATAGCTCAGTGGAAAAAGCACCTGCCTAGCAAGTGCAGGGTCCTGAGTTCGATCCCCAGTACCGCCAAAAAAAAAAAAAAGAATACAGGAAAGGGCCAGATAAGGTGGTGCACACCTGTAATCCCAGCACTTGGGAGGCTGAGGTAGGAGGATCATCACGAGTTTGAGGCCAGGCTGCACTACATAGTGAGACCCTGCCTAAAAAAAAGTACAAGAAAGGAATAGATTTAGGGGAAATTAATTAGTTTTTCTCTTATAAATTTTCATAACTACCTTGAGAGAGGGCTGTCTAGCCTCTGAATACTGTTCAGTGTAGGAAGCACAACATGAGTTTATTCAGGAAGTTAATATGATGATTAAAAGAGTTATTCTTCAACAGACTCCTACTTGAAATATACAAGTTAGTAATAGCTATTTTAAATTCATCAGTGTTAGTTGTGCTGATACACAACCTCCATCACAAAGATAAAGCATTTCATAAATTAAAATTTATGCTAGTAAAATTATTATTTAATACTCAAGTATGACTATTTTAAATTGTCCTGGAAAACACCTATTCCAGAAAATGAACATATTTATATTAAAAGTAGTATTCATTTTGTTGTTGTTGTTGTTCTGGGATGGGACTAAATCTAAGAAATTTTCTAACTGAAATGAGCATTTGTCAGAAAACAAATACAGAAAGCCGCACAGTCAGATGTCTCTGTGAATGTCTTTTTTTTTTTTTTTTTTCTGTGAATGTCTTATATCTCAGCCAGTGGCCACCAACTCACTGAAGGTAAAAGCCATCTTGTACACAGCTTTGTATCCCCACAGTACCTGGTACAGTGAGAACAGGTGTTTGATAATCATTTTAGGTAAAAGATAGAAGTGGTGAAAGATGAACTAGAGGCATTTACAGTGGTCAGTATTATGATATAAACCAGGGCAAAAATGATTAGTAAGGGCCCACCCAGAATATTATGATTATACACCCTGTATAATAAATCAGCTGCAGTTCAAAGTCAGAAAGTTCAAGAGAAGTGCTTTAGCTTTCATTATTCTCTTTTATGGTAGTGGTGTTATCACCACACACAGAGAGGTGTGATGTTTCCTAGCAGTGGCTACTTACTGACTCTTGCATTCAACAAATATTAGTGGAAACATCACATTTTTCTCAACTAGAACTTTATGTATGGTCTTAAGCATAGTCAAATGAAAACATAGTAGTGAATTTTCTAGAAAGCAAACACATATGTATGCAAGCACAGTGGCCAAACACTAATTTAATATAAAAAATTATTTAATCTGCATATTTAAAGATTTAAAAACCTTTCTTAATATCTCTGTATGGAATACATTTAAAAAGACAAATCAATGAGAGAAATGTAGTATGTTAAATAGTTGATGAAAGACCATGTGAATACCCAGTTTTGGTAACTACATAATTCACAATTATGATTAAACATGATTAAAAGTAAAAGTGTTCTTAGAGCCATTATATGTGTGAACATGGTTATTTATCATAGACATATATGTGTTCTTTCTCTCACTCCTATCATTTTTCACACACACACACACACACACACACACACACAATATAAAAAGTAATCTTACCCAAGATTTTCAAGGTCAAAAACACGATTCAGGTCACAGTCAATATATCTCATACACTTCTTCACTGCTCTTGGGTTGGTAATAAATGGTTTTACTTCTAGTCCCGTTCTCTGAATTTCAGCGCCATCCTGTAGCCAGTGTTTAACTAGAAATACTCCTGTTAGCTCATTCCCGTGAGTTCCTCCAAAGATAGCAATCTTTTTAATAGGTCTTTCGGTCATTTTACCAGGAGTTTTTATGTGATTTCTGGAATTCAGGCGAGAGACAATCAAAGGAAACTTAATTTCCTAAGAAAAGTTTAGGAATTTAAATCTAAACAAGAATTTAACCAAACTGCAAGTTACTGAGTTTCCTCGAGTGAAGCCGTTTTACAACTTTCTATTAGAAGCTCTGAGCCTTGTTTATTATATGGACACTGACTTCTGTAGCCCTGCCCTTTACCATATTTGGGTTAAAATATGCGAAGATCAACTAGAGATACAGCTGTTAACGTCTAACTCCCTCAGATGGTCAGTGGATCTAAGTACAACAATAAATTAGCACGTCCCACTAATACAGAAATTGTTTTCCCTTTAGCCAGAATGTTATCCATGAGGATTTTATGATTATTTATGATAATTAAATAGTTTATACATTTATAATCCCCCAAATATAAAAAAGTATCTAACTAATCTCCACTGACATTTACAAATATTTCTCTTCTGAGATGAACTCAGGCACTTTTCATGATCTGAGGGTATTTGAGTCCCTTCTCTAAGCAGCCAAAGGCAGATACAGATTTCTTCAGCCAGCCCCTCCACTTTCAGAATGCCTTTTCACAGTCAGAGACACAAAGACTCCATCAGTGATCACTAGCACTTAAAAAGCTACTTGGATACATCTTTTGTTTCTCATGAACTTTTTGGTAGTTCTGTGTCAACATCTGAGGAATCTCGCCTAAATGCCAAAGCAAAAGCAAGTGTTAGTAATGCATGAAAGACTCTGTAATGCCGAAAAAATGTCTTGTGACATACTATATACATTAACACATCATGTGAGTTAGTGTAGACACAGCCTCATGTGCTGCCAACAGGGACTCTCCACTAGAAAGTTCAAACAGGGGCCTTATTAGGAGAAATAGTCCAGAATATTAAAATGATTACATATCTTTAGAAAAAGACTTTGAGCCAAATCTGATTTGATTTCGCGCTCAATCACCCAGAAAGTCAGTATGTTCAAGTGCTGGAAATACTATATATTAGTAATGCTGGATTGTTTGACAATTTCAGGGTAGTTAATTTGTAATGTTCTTTCATATACATTAACCCAGTTTATTTATATCGTCATGTTATAAAACAGGATGGGTTAAGCATTGACATCTGCATTATAGAAGTAAAGACGAAGTTAAGTAACCTGATTACATTTTCCCAGCTGTATAAGGGAAAATTAGTCTTGAGGCTCATGTTTCTGATTAAGTCCAGTGTTTTTTACAGGACAACAGGGTGCCTCTTGGTTATTTTTGCTTCCCTCTGAAGCTCTAATTTTGCTCTTTAAGAATTCATAGTAAAAAAAAAAAAGAATTCATAGTCACTATAGGGCTCAGGAAGTGAGCATACAAGCAAAGTACACAAGGAAAACACACAATATGGATGCTTAGTAATATTTAATAAACCAATTTCTATACTTTTCCTTTAAGGTATTATCATGCAGAGACACAGAAAGGGAAATAACAAAGTCTAAGTTTGCACATTAAAATTCCTGGTCTAACTTAAGACAAAGACCCTGTAGCTTTTGATTTTTTTACACACATCAGAATACACTGAACATTTCAGACAGTGTAGAGATGATGAAAACACGCATAAGGGTAAAAGGAGGACAGTTGTGTTGCTACTTTAAGAGCAAGAACTACCGTGACTCATTAACACACTGTGTTTTGTTTCTCTCCTGCAGGTCTGCAGTTTGCTCCGTCCTTTGCCCTGGTCTCTCTGGAAATGCTGCTTCAGTTATTTGCTTGCAGCTGGCCCAAATAACTTGCATCCTGAAGTTTGTTTTATGGAATTTTAACAGGTCAGCATTTTGAAGCACATTTCACATCCAAAAAGTTTCTGTTAAATGTCCAAATGAATAGCTTACTGGAGAGTTAACGAATTTCAGTAATTATTTCGTATACTTACCTTGTTTATTGTGTACAGAGTTTGTCTTCTGCCAAAAGCTTTATTAGAAAAAGGAGAGCATTTCCTTAGAACTAGAGCAACAGAGGCTTTTCATACTCTTACACCAACTTAACTTCCAAAAGATTTTTAACTCCTTGTTTCCCAAAGCACGCTCGAGTTTTGAGCGTACTTGACTTTTGGACACAGCTGTATTAATTTAGTTCCTTTCTGAGAGTGCAGAGCGCTTGTGGTATACAAGATGAAAACCTGTCTAGTTGTCACTGTCTCAATATTGAAAATTTAATATTTTGAAGCACTTAAGAGTAAGTGTGATAACTTTCAGCACTTACAAGTGTTTTGTACAGGCAAAGGTGCCTGATTTATTAATAAAAATGTAATTTAAAATAGAATGAGAGTAAAGTTTTTACTTCACAGTTATGGCTATTCAATAGGCTAATACTAGAAATTTAGTAGGGGATACATTTAAGGTGGATTGTTTCCTAAATGGTATGATTAGGTGATAAGGAGGGTTTTCTGCTCAGGAGTGAGATACAGATAGAAAAGTTTATAAACTGTTACCAAAGGCTTCCTGTTGCTCATCACGGCGTTCCTTAAAGATGCAGCTCAAGATATTTTCCAAAATGGCCCTAATGGCATTTTGTTCTTTTTCTCTAAGAAAAACCCGTTTTTCTTTTTAGGGAAAAGAGCGGGTGTTGTACATATGTATGTATGTATGTATGTATAGAGCTATGTCAATGTCAGGCTAATTGTCATGTTTTGGGTAAGTCTACCTGAAGCCAGGATGAACAAGGCTTCTCAGACACTTTGTTGTTTGAAGTCTCCTTTTCAAATTTAAAAGATGACTCCACTCCTTCAAAGACTATTGCTTCATCTGCTATTATTTGATCTCAATCCGCCTTTAACTGTATCACTTAACACTCTTCATTTGACCTAATTTTCAAGGAACCTACTGATACGCATTGTCATCTCATAGTCTTAGATATTTACTAATAACTTTTCCTTCTGAGATCTCTCTCTCATTCATGTATCCTGGTCTTCCAGTAGCCGGAAATAGCACAACAACAGAACATAGTGTTTGAACTCAGTATAGAATTATGACACCTGGTGTAGGGATCCGCTGGGTTCTTGCTGTCCCCCGGAAAGGAACGGCGGTGAGAATGAGGAAAAAACAGACAAGAGACAAAAGGTGGGATCAGGTGGAGATCCTCTCTCTCAGCGGAGAAGGGGACCTTCTCAAGAACAGTAGAGCGTTTGCTTATACCCTTTAGACGCTGGTTGAGTTCAGCCTCACTCCCCAGCAATCAGTTAACAAGCTACAAGGGCTCGTTTACGTGCTTCAGAGAGCTCCCCTATTCTCGGGCTGGCTTCGTCTTGTGCATGTAATTACTTTCCAGCTTCCACGGCTCCCGACAACCTGGCCTATATTAAGTATACAATAAATGGCGACTACTGTTATGAAGTGAGAGGTAACATTTATTGAACACTTACTATGCGTTTGGACTGTGCATTTTCTTTTAATATTTTTGAGGCAATTCTGCATTGCTACTTTTATTTACTGAGGAAGGAAATGTATAGGGGATAAATTACTGAAAGTCACCTGGACAAGAACTCATAGGTGGGAGGTTTGGCGCTCAGAGCTTGGGGGCGTTACACCCTTCTGCTTCTTTTGTAGAATATTTCTATGGCTCCTGTGCTTTTGCTCCTGGGCGCTGGCAGCACTCGCCTCGCCTCTGCCTGACGCTAATTCCCTGACTCATCTGTTTCAGAAATGCAGCCAGACCAAGCAACACCCTCCTGCCTTGGTTTTCAGAACTGTGGGCCATGGCTTTTTCAGGACGCTACGCACACCATAGAAAGAGATGTCCAGAGCCTAAGAGATAGCCATGGGGCGCAGGAAGGGGAGAGCCACACTGTTCCTACCCATACAGCACACAGGGAGGCTGGTCTGGAGATCTGCCTCCAGCTCAGGAGAACACAGCAGGCTCTCTTTCTCTCTGGTCAAAACGCTAAAGAGATAAGGCCTTGTCTGCCCCACATACTTCACAGTGTAAGAACGCAAAGGGAGGTACTTTAACTTTCCCCGTCCTGACAGAGGGATGGTAACATCTTTCTAGCTGTCCCTAGAAACTAGGTCCACGTTACTACACGCACCCTCACGCCTGCAGCTAGTGCACCTGCGGCCTCGTCCGCCTGCCTACAGCCGCTCACGCTACTGCGCCTGCGCAAATTGGATTTGCGCATGCGCACAGCTTGACTTCCCGCGCTTTTTCGGAGACTGGGAGGTCCGTCGTCGCTGACTGGCTTCTCCGAATGACGGTTGGTGGAGGCCATAGAACGCGAGAGTTAAAACTGACCGTCATGTTGGTGGGAGTGTGTGTAGGGGGTGTCAAGAAGGGAAAAACAATTTGCTAAATCTAGTTACCAAATTGTTCCCAATTCTTGGGTGGACTGGGAGGGGTCTTTGGAAGAGAACATAAACTCTGACGTTTTTTCCCTTCCCATCCTCGAGAGGTCAAAATAGTTTCTTCTGGCCTCAGTCAGAGACAGTGGCCTGTGGGGTGACATGTATTTGCGAGCGTGCTGGAGCACACACTGCACATCAGGGCCGACAGCCCATTCCTAAGCCGCTCGGGCGCAGTCGGAGGCCGGGTGGGTGGGGCGGCTGGAGGGCTCAGCCCGCCAGGTGAGTGGTCCGGAGGATTTGGCTTTCGAAAACGGGTTTTCTTGGGTCGTTTGAATGGTACTCAGAAACACAACAGCCCTCATATGTCTGTTCAGGTTTAGGGTGTGAGCTGCATTGATGTTTCAGTGTTAAGAAGCAACGGTATAACCTTTATTTATTTATTTTTGCCTTTTTGAGACAGGGTCTTGCTATGTAGTTCAGACTGGCCTTGAGCTCACTTTGTAGCCCAGGATGCCCTCGAGCTCCCAACAATCCTTCTGCCTCAGCCTCCCGAGTGCTGGGATTACAGGCGTGCGCCTCCATGCCCGGCTATAACCTTTATTTTGATTCCTAGAATGGCACCAGGAATATGTTCTAAAGGGCCTACTGAACCTGGCTGCAAGCCTAGGATCTGGAAAGAAAGCAGAGAAACTCCTGATCTCATGATTCCCAAAGTTTTATACGAGCGATATTTGGAAATTTATATTTATCTCAGTTTGAATTGCATTATTATTTAGTTGTGTTCATATCTGCTTGTCTTATTGGGTAGCGACTTTGGAGCAGAAATGTACACATTCAGGTTTGGATTTTGCTTTTTTAAGGCAGTGGGCAAGTGTTTGTTGGGTTAAATTGGGATTGAAATATATTAGGTGAAATGAGTGGAAATTTATGATTATTCTGGGTATTGAGTATTTAGTCTTTGGTTGTCTCAGATTACTGGCCACAGTAGATCTGTGCAGCATTTTAGAGTTGGACATGGAGCATATTATCATATGACTAGTTCAATACTGTATTTTTTTTTCTCCTTATGAGTTTACCAGTACTATAGGCCATTTTCCTCTTTATAGATCTGGTTCAAAATTCTTATAGTAAGTCCTTGATTCTGAAATAAATTCTATAGACTGTGTGAAAATCCACATAGATTTAGGGAGCAAGGTTGTGGTCACCTCAGCCTTAATTTATTTTGAGCAGAGATAAATTATTGTAAATGTATTAAATGAGCTTTCCTTACTTCTTTCATCCTCAGGCTTTTTTAGAATTTTTTTGACTTCCTTCTCTACCAACTCAGGTCTTAGGAAAAGACCAGCGTAATAACGCTTTTTAATGATTTGTCTTCATGGCATCGTTGTTTAGAAGAATGTAAAAATGGGGAAAGGGGCCACTTCTTTTCATTAGTCCTTTTTATATTGAATACTTTATTAGATATATGTTACTCCCCTCTCCATTTTTTAGTCAACATGATGTTTGTAGTAAAAGAAAAGTGGTGAGATAATATGGAAAATCTAAACTGCATGCTCTGGAGACATTTTTTTCAGATGCTTTGGTTTAAAAGGGTAGGTATATGACACTCTCAGAATCCCAACAGCCCAAAGTTACTGTAAGTCCATTTGTGTTTCCTTTTCATGTGGGCAATAATGTCAAATGTGCTATGCAGCTAGGTTAACATTTTAGATAAACTTGACTGACTTTTAATATAAACTGTTACAACGCACATGGATTTTATTTAAAAATCTTACATATGACAAAGAAAAAGGAAAAATATTTTAAACAGAGCTGGAAAAATGAGTTATGTTGTAAATTCTTACTCAGAAAGCAAAGAATTCCTGATGTGTTTTTGTTGTCAGGTTTGAAAATAAAACCATAATTTCTGTAGTGGGCTGAAACTTTGATTTTGTTGATATAAATTATAAGTTTCTTTCTTTGAAGATTTAGTCACACCAGCTTCATTTTGTAAATTTGGAATGCTAAAGAAAAAATTATAGACTTTGATATTGAAGAAAATGAAGAGAAGCCTAAATGAAAGTTCAACTCGAAGTACTGCAGGTATTGAACAACTTTTATTTTGAGATTTTCTGTTTTATATATATATCACATATAGTTTATATATGGAATGTTTTGCAAGGAACTTTTAAAAAGAATTCAACATGTAGCCTGACCCCTTTTTGTTTGTTTTAGATCCAAGGAAATAAAATAACTTATTCCAGGCAAAATATTTCAGTGGTATAGATAGAAATAAAATCAGACTTACTTAGATTTACTATGATGGTCTTTCTAAAAATCCTGTATGTTTGAGTTGTTCCATGCTTTTAAGATGAAAACAAGTATATTTTTATTTGTATTTGTGACTAGTTCAAAATATTTCCATAGTACTTCTATGTCCTAATAACTTCTACCACTTCCACTTTCCAAATATATTAGGTAGTTTAAGGGCAGAGAGAAAGAATGAGAACCAGGAAAATATGCATGATGCACAATGCAATAATTATTATATGTTGTGGATGTTCTGTAGACATTTGATTATATGTATTAATTCATTTAATCCTTATATCAACCCTCTAGAATAGGTCGTTACTATCATCCCTGTTTTCTAGATGAGAAACCAAATGGCAAAAAGATTATAAATAACTAATCTGTTTAGTGGCAGGAATCTGGCTTTAGAGTCCATGCTCTTAATCATTATGTTATTCTGCCTCTCAGCATATGTCATATTGGCACAAAGAGTTTAAGGAAATTGCCCACGTTTATACTTTGAAGTTGTAATTCAAAGCTACTTTGAAGTAATAATTAAAACACAAGCAGTCTGACTCAAGAGTCTACATAATTCTCTTAGCCTTTCATCAATGAGTTTTGAGAGTCCATACTGTGAAGTGCAGTGATGATGGCTCAGCTGTACAATGGTAGTGTGGCAAGCGATCTGATCTAAGACTTAGGAAGTTGGGTCTTCACTAGGTTCTTCCAATGGCTTGCTTTAAAACAGTGAGTCAGTTTTTGGGCCTCTTTTTCCTATGAGTTTCTTGAGAGGTTTTATAGTTTATGCATTCTGACTTTTGGCCTGACTTGAAATTGGTACTTCTTCTATCTGGAGGAAGTAGAGGTGGTATTTCTTCTCATTTGGATTGAATATTTACCCTTCTCTAAGGCATTTTCAAAATTACCCATAGAAAAATATCATGACAGACACATGGGGTGCACAATGCAGTTTTGAGTTCCAGACCAAATCTGTTGAAATAAAATTTATAATAATGGGATTATGGTCTGGGAACCTGCATCTATCACGTTAAATCTTAGCTAAACTAAATTTTGAAAGCCATAGCCACAAGGTTGTTTTCATCCTGTACCACAGTATCTAGTAAAAGCTCATTGCTTCATAGATGGCACTTCTTACTGTATCCTCACACAGCAGAAGCACCGAATAGCTCCCTCATACCTCTTTTATAAGTCACTTACTCCACTCATGAGAGGAAATCCATCTCTAACACTATTACATTGTCAATTTTCAACACAGGAAGTTTTAGACCATAGCTGAGAGTAAAGAGCAACAAATTAAGAAAGGCAGAAATGGTCAGGACTTCGGAAAGCATGGTTCAGAGTTTGGTTCTTCTTCTTGTCTTTTTTTTTAAAAAGTGCTGGGGATTGAACTGAGGGCCTTGAGCATGGAAGGCAAGAGCTCTACCACTGAGCCACAGCCCCAACCTCTTTCTTGTTTGTTATATTCCACAAGCCCTCTCTAGTTGATAAATTAACAAACACAGGAGAGAAACGGGGAAAACAGTGAGTGAATTTGGGAGGGTTAGAAGGTAAGGAAAGGAGATGGGAATTAAAGAGGAATTAAAGCAGTGTTAAGGTAGCACAAGAAAGATCTTAGACAAATTAGGCAATCTAGGGTTTTAAAAAGCATATAAAAACCAATTGAAGGATACAGAACTATATTTATAATTAGTATATTAACACATAGAAGTAGATTTTAAAATTGTGCAGTAGTCTATATTAGTGATTTTTCTATAAGCATACTGATTATTTCTGTTATATACTAATTTATTGGTATATTCAATGTAGGCTGTTTGCCTGTACCATTGTTCAATCAGAAAAAAAGAAACAGACAACCATTAACTTCCAATCCACTGAAAAATGATCCAGGTATCAGTTCTGCTTCTGACAGTTATGATTTCCCTCCTCTTCCAACAGGTAAGGAAAATGAATCAGGTAAAAAATTTTAGGAAATAAGACCTAGGATTGTAGAAAATTACAAATTTTCTTTTATTGTAGTGAAAATAGAAAGTTTAAATTTTTTCTCCTTATTTTCCAAATATAGAGATTACCTGGCTCTTTCTGAACATTCCAGTACAGATGTTTGAGTTCCCTAGTCCACAAAGGTGGCTTAGCATTTAAATGGAGTATTTTAAATCTGAAACCATTGTTCTAAAGAAGTAGTAACCTACATTGCAAAGATATTTTTTATTTTTCAAAACATATAGTTCTACTTCTTGGAGGTCACTGATTGACTACCTTCTGAATTTCTTGATTAAATCCTAGAGACAAGGAGCCTCTGGCTCATGTCTTCTAGGTGAGACCACTGGCTTAGCTTTATGGTTAGGCCTCTTCCTTCTGAACCAGTTAGCTGTGATAGTGAGAGCTGGGAGATCTTAATGTTTACTGACTTTACTTCTTTTTGGAAGAAAACATGGACAGGCAGACCTTCTGAGATATATTTGGTATCTATTGATTCTACACATTTAATTTTTTAGGTCAGACTTAAAAAAAGTATTACTAGAATCTTATACAACCAGAATTTAAAACTATATATCACAATACTTTTATGGTTAATTTTATGCAATTTGTTCTGATAAACGTTAATGTGGATTTAAAAACTTTTTCTTCTACATTAGAGGAAGTGAAATATAAAGTTAATAGTATTACTCTTTTTATGGATAGAAAATTAGAAATTCACTTGAGAAGGTACTAATCAACATTTATCTGGGCATTCTCCATCATTTGAAAAGATCTCCACCATTTAAAATATTTTTGTAAATAGCATGAGTGCTGATCTTTAAAAAATAGCAAATTTGAACTATTCCATAAGGAAATGTACATCTTACTAAATTACTGAATTCTTTAATGTCTCACCAGAGGTGTATTGAGAGAAAGGACTGTACTGATGTTGTTTAGAGTTTCATCTTGTCCCATTAGTTGAGCTGAGACACAACCAGTCTATAGAGAACAAAACAGAACAAGAAATAAGAGACTGAAGTAGAGTGGAATAGAAAATATGAGTCGTGTCATATGTAAGGATTAGTTTTGGTGACGAAATTTTATTATGTTCCTGTACCTCAGTGAGAGTGAACCTTTTAGAAGTGAGTGCCCAAACACCAACTCAAAACCCACTTATCACAAAGTGCTAGCCTTACTGCAATTAAGCCAGAATACTTAGGAGGTTTTATTTAGAAAAAACAATTCATACATTAACATCCTTTGTCTTAAAAGAAAAGCAAACAACACATGTGTTATAGCTTTTCCACCACTGTCCTACCTGCTTTGCCTGTTTGTTCTTTCTGTCTGTCTCACTTATACTGTGCAGATATATCTGCTATGGGTTACAAAGTTTTTCTTGCTGTGGGGTGGAATCATAAAAGTTTGTAAACATTGAATCAGGATGAATTCATGTTACAAAGTATAAGGTTAGGATTGATTGTGGAGAAGATACAGATTAAACTATTACTTTTGCTTAAAATAGAATGGGGAGGAAAGATACTTATAAATCAGGTGATGACAAACCACAACAAAGTGCCATTGAAGACTATCTAGATCTTCAAGTTTTTTTAACCTTCCAGATTAAATAAATGTGAAGTAATTATTTAGAAAAATGCTACATGTATTATTTTTATCTGTATTTTTATACTTTTGAGATTGGGCCTGGGAAGCTATGAATCCAGAGTTGACTTCTTTAACGAAAACAATGAACACAGGGTATGTAGAAAAATATAAACAAATGAATGTGTGTCTGTTATTGACTGATGTTATTCTTATGTGTATATTTTACATTTCTGAATTTGAAAATAAACTTAACATTTAACAAGATGTATTTTCTTGAAAGGCAAATACCACCTGCAATTTTATGTCCCTCAAGAAATCAAGATTCTGTGCCTAAATCTATTCCGAGAATGGGCTCAATAGAGCCTAAATCTATTGAGAGAAGCCAATGTGGTTGGAGGTGAGTCTACTTCAATGTTTTCTTCGCTTATTCCTTTCTCTTCTTTTCCTGTCTTCCTTTCTACCTGTTTCCTCCTTTATCTCTTTTTCCTTTCTTAGGTAGAACTACATTTAGGAAATGTCTACATTAATAACTAACTGTAGTATTTGCATATAACCTATGCACACCCTTCTGTGTACTTTAAATCATCCCTGGGTTTTGTATAATGCCTCATAAAATGTTAAGTGTCATGTGTACAGCTGTTATGCTGTTTTGTGTAAGGAAAAATGACAAGGAAAAAGCCTATACGTTCAGTACAGATGCTATTTTTTCCAAATATTTTTGGTCAGTGATGGGTGAACTCTGGATGCAGAACTTATGGATGTGGAAGGTTAAGTGTATTCTGGTTTTATCTAGATATTTACCTTTACCAGTAATTTAAAAAGTTTACCACCTTTAATTGTGTGCACAGATTTTTTTTTTTTTTTTGGTACTGGGGATTGAACTCAGGACCCTGCGCTTGCTAGGCAGGCGCTTATTCCACTGAGCTATATCCCCAGCCCTGTGTGCACAGATTTATAGTTACAAAACAAAATCTAAAACAGATCAGAAAATTGTATACAGTAAGTATCCCTTCAATATGGTAATATTACCCTCCAGGGAGAAAATTTAAAAAGGGTTAGGGGAAAAATAAGGAAATAGAAGAGAAAGAGATGGAAAGTAACGCTGAAGAACAAAGGAAAATTATACAAGCTTTGGGAAACTGGTGAGGTGAGAAAGAGAGGAAGGAGAAGAGGAAGGAAGGGAAATATATATCTATCTCTCTGTATATATCTACACACACTATAGCTAAGAGAATTATATTACTAATTTCTATTGGTTTATTGAAAGGAACTGTTAATGCTTAATTATTTGATCGATCTTGTATACCTATATCTGGTAATCTGAGCAACTACTTTGAAGATAATAATATGTAATATAACAACCATTGTTAATTTCCTATCACCTTGTTTTGAAATTCTGTATCATTTTTACTGTTTTTTGTTGTTTTGTTTTTGCTTTTTTGTTTTCTCTTTAAAATAAAAAACCAAAAAAAAAAGAAATAAAGAGGAGTCAGAAATAAGAACAGAACCAAACCAAAAAAACCGTAGTGTTCACACTCATAAAAACAAGAACAAACCATAAAGAAAAAGAAAGAAAAGGAGAAAAAAAAATATCCACTTGAGGTCATGTTGCTGCTGCTGCTGGTGAGCAGAGGGTCAGACAGAGCCCAGATCCATGACCTGAGCAAGTTGGCAGTAGAATTATGGCGGTGGAGTAGATAATCCCAAAAGATATTTAACATCTTTTTGTTTCAACTTGAATTCTTGTTAGCATTTTTTATAATATATAACCTATTGAGACCTTTAAGCATCTTCATAATTGCTGGACAACCTTCACTTAAATACTTATAGCCAAGAAGTTTCTATGTTTCCACGGGCATTTGATAAAGGGGAAGAGAATTTTGTTTCTTATAATTAGCATGTTGGCTTTTGTATCACTGTGTCTCTCTATTGCAATAGCTTTGGAGTCTTTACAGTTTTTAGATATGTTCCATTATTCTCTGAAAGAATTTTAGGGGAACAGTTATTATAAAGGTTATTTTAAGAAGTGCTCCTAAAAATGATTCATATAAATTTTGGTTTTATGGTAATTTAAAGAGCTGCCAACTTCCTACTGCTCTAGACTAGAGTGATTTGGTATAGTCTAATAGGATATTCAAAGTGTAGTTTTCATTATCAAAAGAGAATTTACCATGAAGTTAATGATGCTTATCCATCAGGGCCTCATTTTCATGTCCACTTCAAAGTTATGTCCTCATCCATAGGCCAGAGAAGAAAACAGCAGCTTGAACAGAGTACAGAGTGAAGTGCTTTTTCTCCCTGGGGTCATTTATTCTGATAATGGTCTTGGGGACTACTGGCCTCCTTAATAGGTGGCTACTTCTTCCTTTTCGATTCATCTGGTCTCAGGAACGGCTAATTGTTGAGGTCCTTGTTGAACATCTGGACCGCTCCTCTCCATAAGAGAGATTTTTTTTTTTTTGCATTTAAAAATTTTTATTTTAAAGATAATAAAAAGCTCAATAAAAGCAATACATTATTTCAAAGCAAGATGGTAGGAAATTAACAATGGTTATTATATTGCATATTGAAAGATTTAAGGGAGAGTGTTTTCTGCTTTGCTCAGAAGCCACTGTAGCTTTGGCTTCACGATCTGCTTGCAGTATTGAGGACATGGCCGAGTTTGGCTTATGAAGCAGTATCTTTGTGTCTGTGTGCCAAACTAGAAAGGTAAGACCATAGTTCTCCCAGCTCTGATCCCCAGGCTCGGCATACCTTCTGAGCAAAAATGTCAGAAGATATTTCAGGTGTACTCTTATCAATAAGTAGTTCTGAAGCTGAAAGAAAACCTTTCTAGGTTATACATAATAAAAATTATTTTAACAGCCATGAATGAAGAAAGACAAATTGCTTGCTTAAATGAAAATAATTTTTTTTCATATGAAGAGGTGATCAATGTAGGAAAAAGTCTTTATGGAGGCAGTTAATAACCTAGTAATATTTTCCTGGATATTGTGATACCTGTGGTATTAATAACTTCTAAAATTTAAAATTTGTGATTTAAATTCTCCTCATTTTCATAATTTATTTTTAACAGTATTTCCCAAATTATATAAGCTTCAGGTCTCATAATACTTAGATTTGTTCTTGATCCTATTAACCTAGACTTTTTTGGGGGATTTTTTTCTTAAACAAGGGATGGGTTATATTGATTGCCTTCTTGTAATACTTGTGATATTTCTAGAAAATTATTTAGAATTATGAATCTATGATTCAGACTAGCTTTTCCTGTGAAATTCTTAACCAGCCTGCTTCAAAGATACATTTTTGATTTTGGTCTCGTTGATCTCATCTTCTGATCATAGCTCATTTAATGCAGCTAATAAATACTGCAAAGTGATTAGTAATACTTCACAGCTACATGGTAAAATCACAAAATATACAATCAAATAGCTATCTGTCCTACCTATACTTACTTACCCTGTGACGTAAAATCACTGATAAGGCATAGTTAATTTTTTTTACTGTATAGAAAATTATAAAATAAATTCATAAATAATTAAGCACAAGTGCTTCTCTAAATCTTTCCATTTGAGTAAAACTAGTGTAATATGGAAGCTGGTATAGTTTAAAAATCCTAGCTGGGCATGGTAGTGCACGCCTGTAATCCTAGTACTCAGGAGTCTGAGGCAAGAGAATTTCCATGAGTTAGAGGCCAGCCTGGGCTACGTAAGTGTGATTTCAAGGCCAGCCTGCAATACATAGTGAGATCTTGTCTTAAACAAACAAGCAAAATACCTATATACAGTAAGTCGACAACTTATGAACATTTGAATTGTGAACTTTCACAGGTGTACTATATATGACTCTGCTGGATTATGAACAAATCCAATTTATGAACATTCTGGAATTAAACTCGTTCCTAAGTTGGAGACTTACTATACTTTGAGTTGGAAGACTAGTTTTCTCTGGGTTTTGAACCTGTCAGTAACATGGCCAAATTATTTCCTCACTAAACCTCCATCACCTCTCCTGGACAGAGAGGTAAATAATGTATTGTAGGGTTCTTGCGATGTGTCTGGATTTTTTAACTAGTTAGTAGTTACAAGATGATAAATATACCGTAAATTGCCACAGAAATAAAATTTTCATAAATTATTTTAAATTTTAAAATGTATGAAGTAATTTTTTTTCTTTCTTTCTTTCTTTTTTTTTTTACTTTTGTAGCTATAGAGATGACGACAAAAATACCAGTGTAAAAACTTGGGATAAAAATGATTTTAGACTTCAGCACAAAAGAACAAACTTAGTGGAAAATGATGGGATATGTTCTTTTCCAATGAATTTGGGAGCTCAACAACAAAAACAATTGAGAATATCTGAACCTCATAACTTAACTCATCGCAGAGAAACTGAGGTACTCAGACAAACACATTCATCAAAAATGTCTGACTATAAAATAAAAGGCCTAAACAAAAGCAGCTCATTACAAACATTTAAGCCCAATTTTCAACAATATCAATTCAAGAAACAAATGTTGGATGATATGCCAGAGGAAAACACTTTGAAGGTAAATACTTAAATATCAATGAATAACTTATTTGCATTTTTAAAAATGTGAGGTAAATACTTGGGAAATTACAGAGGGAAGAACATTTGAAATTAGTCCTATGTTATGTTATTTGATTAGCACAACCATTTAGTTCTGTTGGAGTGGATGAATATTAGCTTCTAAAATATTTTCTTAGGGTTATAAATGGCTGCTTTTCATAATTGCTTTAGAGTTTCCTTCTGGTGTCTAGCTTTCACAGCTTATTAAGATAATAGTTTATCTATTGCTTGTAGAAATTATCCAAGTTCTTCATATATGATTCTGAGGTTTTTTTTTTTTCAGTAGAGATAAGAAAACTGTAAACAGCCAGATAATAAGTGTTTTTGGCGTTCTAGGCCTTACTGTCTCTGTTGCAGCCACTCAGTTGTACCATTTAGTTCTGCTACTATAGCTTGGAAGTGGCCATAGATAATTCCTGAATGGATATGCCTGTGTCCTAGCAAAAGTTTGCAAACACAGATGGCAAGTTAGATTTGAAGTATGGGCCATATTTGCTGATCTCTGCTTTATAGTCTGGTCTTATTTTACCTTTCTAGCTGTGTATTCAATGTTCTACCAGTTTTCTCGTGTGCTAGTTATTCTGGACTCTATAATTTAGTTTCACTTCCTTTCTGTGTACATTGTTCTAATTGTTCTTTATAAATACCTTCTATATATTTTGTTTCCTGGTTATTCTTATCTTTTCTTCCATGTCCTTTGGCCCAAAAGATTCTCCATTTGCTTTTCTCTGTGCTCTGGATAGCTGAATTGTCCTACATTGTGATGCATCCTGGGACTCCTTGTTGTATGCGGGCTTCTGCTACTGGTCAGCCAGTGGGAGCCACTGGGAGGATATCAAGGGGTGGGAGGAGAGTTTTTCCCATTTTCTCCCTACTTAAATGTTGTGTAGATAGCAGGGGCTGCCTCCCTATGAGATGCAGCACATCCATGAGTTCAACTTTCTTCAGCTTGGTAATTTTATTCCCTTTCTTTGTTCTTTCAGAATAGTAGTAACAGGTTACTGTTAAGTCTTTGAGTGCTTAAGTACCCTGTTTTTTCCCCACATGTCTGAAAAAGCAGTCTTTTCAGTAGGCCACTAGGGTAAATTCTGTTTTTGTTTTCTGGAAATATCACTAATGTAGCGTGTTCTACAGCGACTTTCAAATTTGTGCTTCCTGTAAACAAAAAATGATAGGACATAGTCATCTTAAATAACAGTGGTACACTCTGGTGGTAATCTTCAACTGGAGGCATATTTGAATCTTGGGTTATGAGGTAGGGAAAAAGGAAAAGTAATTGTAGTTCGAAAAAAAAAGTTTCCATTAGGTAAGTGTTCTTCACAACCCTCACCAAGGAAATCCACCTTCTTTGAGAATTAGTATCTTATCCTGTATTCTTAGTTGATCTTCAGAAAAATAGCCAAGCACATTTCTGTCTCAGGATCTTTATACTTATACTTGCTATTTTCTCTGTCCCCAGGCTGGGAATATAGCTCAGCAGCACAAGTGCCTGCCTGGCAAGTGCAAGGTCTTGAGTTCAATTCCTGGTACTTAAAAAAAAAAAGGGAATATTTTCTCTATCCCCACTTAACTACCTATTTAAAATAATAACCTGTCTCTCTCCATACTTTCATGGTTTTTTCCACTTTTTTATTGGTTATACAGATTAATTGATTTCATTTTAGCAGATTCATATATGCATGTGTCTTGGTTACTTTCTGTCATTGCTGAGACAAAATACCTAACGCCCAAAATGAAGGAAGGAAAGGTTTATTTAGCTTACAGTTTGTGGAGGTTTCAGTCGATAATTGGCTGCTTCAGAGGCAGAGCGGCACATGGCAGAGGGCAAACATTCATGGCAGCAGAGCACAGCAAAAACCACCAGAGCAAAAGGGAGGAATGGTGGCAAAGCAGAAAGCAGCCTCTTTCCCTCCCTTACACTGTAAACAGGCTATCCCCACTGAGAGGGCGACGGGGTGTGTAGCGCTCACACAGTCTCCATGCCCTCCTCTTCTATAGGCTCAGGATGTGTACAAAGTAAGCACCCTGGCTTCCTGCTGAGTCACTCAGCCAAACCTCTGGACTCCCCAAGTTGACACAAAGTTGACATAAACCATAACAGCCTACAACATATTTTATTTTCACATCCCCCAACCCATCCCTACCTTTCCCCTAGATTCACATTTTTTGGGGGTTTCAGTGCAGATAATGTATTTTAATCACATTTATTTTCCCATTGCCTGTTCTTAAACTCCCCTTCTTCAGCACCTCCTTCCATGCCTCTGGTCTAATAATAATCTCACTTCTACTTTTGGTCATCTTTTTTACATTCTGCATGCTAGGGGGAACATGGGATGTTTGTCTTTCTGAGTCTGGCTTATTTTGTTCAGTGTGGTCCCTAGGATCCATCTTTTTTCCTGGAAGTGACAAAATTTTGTCTTCTTTATGGATAAGTAATACTCTATTATGTATATATACTGCATTTTCTTTATCCATGTGTCTGCTGATGGACATGTAGGCTGGTTTTATGTCCTGGCTATTGTGAATTTTTCTGCAATAAAAATGTTCTACCCTGTTTTTTAATACATAGAATACATCAGTTCCTAATGTTTATGTATGTATTTTATGAATCCTCTTGGATTATAAAATACATGAGGGCAGATAGCTTGTGTGATTTGTTCACTATTATCTCCTTAGTAGCTTTACTTGGCACAGAGTAGCTGCCCAAAAAACACTTTTGAAGTGAATAAATGAATGTGTAGAATGTGAGCATATTTGGAAACAAAATGTTTTATTTATCTCTTTATTAAAGAATCGGCACATAATATATATTTAATGAACAAGCAAATGAATGAGTGGATGAATTCATGTATAAATAATTCTTTCCTTAATTGTATCCAAATGCATCCAGGTTTCTCCTACTGTAATGTAATAATGATGGCTTTAATTTGGGGAAGTAATTGCACTGAAACTTCCTGTGGGTCTTTTTCCACATTTGACACGTTTAAATAATAATATAAGGACCTAGACTTTACACAGAAGGTGAAAGAGTATGATGAAAAACATGAAAGCTTTTTCTGATATTATGTTTTTGTTCTTTCAAAAGGAAATCCCCTTGTGTCAGTTACAATTTAAGGAAAAAAACAATTCTTTAAGAATTATTTCTGCAGTTATTGAAAGCATGAAATACTGGCGTGAACATGCGAAGCAGGCAGTACTTCTTTTTGAAATATTGGGTAGGTACAATACTTCAGAAATACTTCAGGAATACTGTTTGGAGAAATTTTAATGTCCATTGGAATACCTAGGGAACCTTGAAGAAAAATAAAATTTTACAAAAGATCATTAGAATTATTAGAAAAGATTACAGATTATTAGAATTTTATTCAGTTTGTGCATCTGTTATTGATTTATGTGAAATAAGTATTAGCTTATTTCTAATGGTATTCTTGTGATCCCTAGTGTTGAAACTGAATAAACTTTTATAGATAATTTAGCTTAATCCCTTGAGTTAGAGAAGAAATGGGCCAAATAATTAAAATCAACTGAACTAAAGTCTACTGTTAGCAGTAGGAATGGTTCTAGAGTCTAACTCTCCTTATTCTTAATCTAACATTCTTTATATTACTAATTTTGTATATAAATTAAATCAGGTATTAATAGATCCAAAGAACATTTATTCAGAATACTGATAAGAGGAAGAGCCATATAATTAATCTGTTTTCTAAATTAGTATTTTAAGAGGGGAGAGTTTTGCAGAATGGTTCTGGAATTTGGTTGTACTTAAAAAGATAAATAAGATATTGAGATTTAAAACATCTCTTTCCATTGTTTGACATAAATAACACTTAAATTATGAAATAATCTAAACAAAAAATATAGAGAATATAATAAATACTCATATGCCCATATCGTAGTTGTATTTAGAGCTCCCCATACATTTGCCCCTCCAGAGATAACCACTGTAATATTCCTAGCTGTGGTTTTGTAAATTTATATGTCTGATTCTGTGTAATTTTATTTTTGCTATTGTTTTATATGCTATAATTAGTCCTACCAAATAGAAAATTTTGCTATTCTCTGAAGTATTTTGAAGATTGCAGTTCTTTTAATAGTTGCCGTGAGTGGGGTATGGTGGCGCACGCCCGTAACCCCAGCACTTGGGCGGCGGTGGCAGGGGGACTTCCAGGAGTCTCAGACCAGTGTGAACTACACAGTGAGTTCCAAAGTCAGCCGGAACTGCATAGCGAGACCCAACGAAAGAAAACAACACCAAAAATAGAGCTCAGGGTAGGCAGAATGATGGCCCTCAAGGTGTCTGTGTCCTAATTCTCAAAGTTTGTGCATGTTATATGACCAGAGGGAATTTGTTGATGTTGTTAAATTAAAGGCCTAAAATGGAAAGATGATCTTGGATTACCTCAGTGCATACACTATAATCACAAGGATCATTGCAAAAGGGGAGTAGAGAAAGGTCAGTCAGGAAAGGATTGGAAGATGCTACCCTGCTGGCTTTGAGATGGAGGAAGAGGCCGTCAGAGAACGTGGGCAGAATCTAGAAGTCTCTAAAATGAACAGCCTTACTGACATTTCAGATTTATACCACACTATCATGTTCTTATGTAACTTTCTTCTGGTTCCTGTTTCCCAGAAATTAACAAATGACTCTTTGTATATCATCATTTCTGAGTGGTAGCATGCTCATCGCTGAAACCATGAACCGTGTAGCTGGGGAATGGAATATGTTGATTGGCTTATTTCAGTCCCAGGTCATATATGGAACTGGATGGTGGTGGTAGTGGGACAAATTTCATTCAAATCTTATGGCTAAGAGTGGAATAGGATAGGTTTCCTAAAGGAATGTCTGGGCCTCGTAAGGGGAAAGGTAGGCTGATTAAAAATAACAGGTACTCACTACCGGTATTCAGTAAGTGGCTGTTAATACATAATGCTATTTGATAAAAGATTTCTAGAGATAGACATGAATTAGGATTTTCATTTTGCAGATGAAAAAATGGCTTTGAAAGAGGTTAAACAATTGTTCAAGGGAAAGGAAATGGAATATGTGGCTGAAATTGTATAAACTTGCAGTTATGTAGGATGAATAACTTTAGAGATCTATATACTACAGGAGGACTATAGTTAATTAATATTGCTGCATTGTATATTGAACATTTGCTAAGTGCCCTTACCTCACATGATAACTCATGTCATCAAAAGATAACTATGGAAGTTGATGAATATGTTAACTTGCTTAACGTAGTAATGATTTTACACTGTTGTATGTGCATCTATGTTTCTTGTTTTATTTTTGGAGTAACAATGAAACAATAAATTTGCTGAAAGTCTCAAAATATTAGTAAGTTAAAGAACTGGGCTAGAATGCATGACTTCTTACTCTAATTTATTTTTTTCATTAAACTGATGTTTATTTGTTATAATAGTGTATTTCTTTGTTACAAGATAGTAGATTGGTCTTGGGAGTCTAAGAAAAATGTTTCAGATGGCCAAACATTGTTAACTATATGAACTTGACATATAATCTCTTCCTAAATTGAAGGGGCTAGAAATTTTTCCCTAGTATAAAATTGTTTCAGAAATGCCATTTCTTTTAAAAATGACTTTTGCATTATTGTATGAGAAGAACTGAGAAGTTAATGTGGGAACATTATTTAAATATTCTGCTTGTTAAATTTTATTTGTAACTTACTGACATTTATTCTCTGTATTTCAATGTTGTTTAGCTGTCCTTGACTCAGCTGTTACATCTGGCCCATACTATTCAAAGACTTTTCTTATGCGAGATGGGAAAAATACTCTGCCTTGTGTATTTTATGAAATAGTGAGTATTTTAAAAGTACTTTTAATAAAACCTATACCAGCAAATTTGTGTCAGTAGTTTTCCAGTACATTAAACATTTTGCTTGATTTTATTTCTGGCATTAGAATTATTTGTTTAACTACTATGGAAAACAAATGGTGTGCCAGACATTGTGCTGGGTGCAAAGGATATAATGTGGGATGGAAGTGGTAAGTGGCTTCTTTCAAAGCGCTTACAACTTTAGGTATAAAGAGATCCACACTGTGGTACGATAGATGATACTAACAGTGTAAGCAGGGTGCTATAGAAGTGGATAGGTAGGATGGTTCAGGTCAGAGATTTTTCACAAAAGGTGGTAATCTATATTATCTGGGATATTTAGGAGCTGATAAGAGTCAGGTAAACCAAAGTGTGTCGGGAAGGTAAGAGAGTGCATTTTAAGATAAGAAAGCAGCGTATGTGTAGACCTGAAGCTAAGACGAGCCTAACTTGTTCAGGTACCTGCAAATAGTATGTAAGTGCTGAAGTATAGGGTTAGTAAGTAGAGGGGGTAAGGGCAGGGCTCTAGAAATTAATGCAGGAGTGGGCTGGAATATAAGAGCCTTGCTGACAAAGAAGGATGGAGGTTACAGAGAGGGCAGAGACCATATAAGACCTATGTACTCGGTAAAAGAGTTTGTCCTTAATTTTGAAATTAGCCTCATCCTGAAATCAGACTTGGCTTCCAGTACTTATTTTATCATTTACTAGCTTTATGACCTAAGTAAGCTGTTTAAAATATGTGAACTTCATTTAAAAAAATTCTGTACAAGAGAAGATAAGTTCCTACTTTGAAAAGTTGTGGTGATTAAGGGATATAAATATGTAGTGCTTGACTATACTATAGTGATAAAAATAGTAATAGTAAAAATATTATGAAAGTAGTAACTTTTATAATGTATGGAATATTAGTCCCAGTTTGCATTTAAAAACTTTGTTATTGAAGTATACTATACAGAAATGAATGTACTATATACAGTTACAGCACAAATTATAAGTGTACAGCTCTGTGAATTATCACAAAGTAAACATTACCCAGGTTAACGAGTAGAACATTGTCCTCACCCTGAACTCCCCTCATATCTCTTCCCATTAACTGTCTTGAATCCTACCTAAAAGTAGCTACTATCTTGACTTTTTTTGAGAAAGGGTCTCACTGTGTAATTCAGGATGGCCTTGAACTCACTATATAGCCCAGGTTGACCTCGAACTCACAGTGACCCTCCTGCCTCAGCCTCCCAAGTGCTAGGATTACAGGTGTGTACCACCAAGCCCAGATTATCAGTTTAATGTCATAAATTGTCTTCTTTCTAGCTAAATATAAATAGTATCATATGGTATCTCTTTTAGATTGTCTATTTTCTTTCACTTAACACTGTTCAGAGGGTTCATCTATATTGTTGAATGTAGCTATAGTTCATTCATTTATATTGCTATGTATTATATTTTGTTATATGAAAATACCATGATTTAGTTTCCCGTTTTCCTGTTGATGGGCAGTGTTGTTCCCAGAATTTTTGCTATTATGAATACTGCTCTACAAATACTCTAGGCAAATATATGCAATTCTGTTGGGTATATACCTAGAAGTAGAAGAGCTGGATCATACAGTGAGTATATGTCCTAATGTAGTATTTTTTTATTTTGTATTTTTTCTTTCTTTTTTTATTTTAAAGGGAAAAAAAAAACCAAAAACCAAACAACAACAAAGACAAAAGCAACAGAAAAACAATAAAAATGATACAAAATTAAGAATGGTTGTTGTGTTACATATTGTTATCTTCAGCAAAGTTGCTCAGATTACCAGATGTAAGAATGCAAGATAGATCAAATAAACATCAACTGTTCCTTTCAATAAGTCATTACAAGTCAATGGGACAATTATTAGCTGTATTTTCCTTCCTTTTCTCCTTTCACCATCGTAGTTGTTTCCTTTTATAAAAAAGATAAATGTAACAACAAAACTGAGTTTCAAAACAAGTTGTTAAGACAGCTACAATAGTTAATACATGGAGTGTTGCCATTTTCCTGTAGTTTTTCAGAGTAGAAGATACATGTATGTTTTCTTGTCTATACAATATTAGCACCAGACTTTCTCTTCAATGAACTAAGATATGTTAGCTGTATAACAGTCTTAACTATCTTGTATATACATATATTTTTTCCTTCATTTCCCCTTTCCCTGTCACAGTTTGTCTTTTTTTTTTTTTGAATAGGTTCTTCCCAATTTGCAATTTCTATTGTACATTTTGGATCCCATTCACTTATTTGTTTTTTCACACTAGTGAGACAGTATAATGTTTACACATATGGGTCTGATTTATTTCACTTACAAGTATGGTCTCAAGTTGTATCCATTTATCTATGCAATCCTTGAGTTTATCTTTCCTGATAGC
>PVLD010017002.1:0-43094 GCA_004027595.1 Dinomys branickii
CAGCACCTACATACAGCCCACACACAGGAACCAGGGCTGGCACAACCTGGCTATGTATCTCCAGCACCTACATACAGCCCACACACAGGAACCAGGGCTGGCACAACCTGGCTATGTATCTGCAGCACCTACATACAGCCCACACACAGGAACCAGCGCTGGCACAACCTGGCTATGTATCTGCAGCACCTACATATAGCCCATACACAGGAACCAGCGCTGGCACAACCTGGCTGTGTATCTGCAGCACCTACATACAGCCCACACACAGGAAATAGGGCTGGGATCGTAGCTCCACAGAGGGAGCAAACTGTAACAGACACGCAGAAGGTAACTGAGACTTTATTTCAGCATCACTGTGTCCCTCAAAGTTCCCTTCAAAGAGGAGCACCATCTCTGCCCTGGAAAACAGACTCCTGAAATATGAGGAACTGTATTAAAACTGTGAAAATAACATAAAAACTATAATTGCAATCAGAAACTAAGCATCTCAAAGGTCATTTTGTCACATCTGGATGTTTTGATGCCTAAAACAAGATAAGCAACTAGATAGGTTTTTGGTGCAAGGAACAGAATCATGCTCTAAAATAGAACAAATTCTTGAATGGCTACTATAAAGAGAGCAAAGCTGAAACCTGCTCCCGATACTACCTTCATGCTGTCTGTATAAATAATCTAACTTCCCACGGATTTCTTATTGGCACAGAAAACAAATTATGAGATAGTACAGTAGTAACTGAAAAGTCAGTTTATTTCAATAATTCATCATAACTTGATGTTAATCTTAAGACTACACTAAGGTACTGCATATATTTAAAGTCACAAAAGAATATGGAATTATAGCCACATTACAGGTTTTGATTGCTGTTAATTCTGTGTCCCCTTGATTAGACAGACACAAGACTTCTTCATTTTGCCCTGCAGCACTGCCTTCTCACACATGTGCACCACACGTGCACACAGACTCGCTTCTGATCTTGCAATACTGAAATTTACAATCTCTAATGTCATGCTATATGATGCATACTGTAAAAGCATCACTACCCTTTTAATAGAAAGCAGACTGCAAATCTTCTGTATTTTTCATATTCGCTAGTAGCACCTTAGCAATGAGCACTAATTTCATACCTTTACGAACTCTAAGTAGTCGGTGTTGGTTCTTTCTCCGCCGAGTCGAACAGGAACTAGAATAATAACAGCCTTGTCATCTGCATTACCAGAGGTCAGGGAAGCACTCTGTTTATCAATCACGTCGGAATTATAAACTGAGAAAAACATAATGAATGTGTATTAAATTTTATAAAAGTGATTAACACAAGTATTTTTACCCTAACCCCACCCTTCTCCATTGGCCAACCATCTGATATCTGATGTCAATATCGAAGTCCTAACAAGTTAAAAACACCTGCCTGGGTGACAGACTCGGTTTTCCTTACTGAGTTGTCGCTATGGGGGGGCGGGGTCAGAGAAAAGCCCTGCCCTGATTGAGCAGACAGGCTAATGGGGACAACAGACTAAGGAGTAAAATGTACATCAGATGGTGTCAGGTGCTCTGACGAGAGCTAAAGAGAAAGGCAGAAGGGAGATACTGAGGGCAGAGGTCATTTAAAACAAGGGCAGCAGGAAGGACTCAGGGAAGCACAGCTGAGCCAGGACTTAACAGTCAGTGAAGACACCTGGGGAAGAGCATCCCCGGCAGAGTGAGGAGCCAGGACCAATGGCTGAAGGCAAAAGCACAACCCCGCCGAGGGGTCTTTAGGTAAGGAATGTCCCTATCTTCCTCAAGTTCTAACAGCCCAGCTCCTGCTTGGTAACAGACTGCAGGGGCAAGGGCTGGAGTACAGCATGGAGGCTGCAGAGTCTGAAAGCCACTGCAGTTTTCCTGGAGGCCAGGGTGGGGCTTACACAAAGGCAGTGACAAGAAAAGAGGATACAGTCTAGTGCTGGTCATGCGGAGGTGGTGGTGGTGATTAGTTCACACATCTGAAGACACAGGACTCACTACAAATGTGACCTGTGCAGTTCTGTCAGTAAGAAGGCTGCCACTCACAAAGACAGAAGTCTGGAGGAGAGAAAAGCCTACAGAGAATCGGAATTGAGCTGCAGAAATGAGGAGTCAGGGACACTAACTGGACATGCAAGAACAGTGGCTGGGCAGGCGGTTTAGGGACCTACGGGCTAGAGTCTGGGGCGGAGACTAGGATGATGGACCAGTACATCTGGGACCTGCTTGCAAATGGAAGGCGTGGTAAAGCCTTGACTCTGTGCATTCAAACCAGTGAGGACAGAAAAAGCCACAAAGCCTAAAGGTAAAGCATCAACACATTTAGAGATTCAGGAGGTGAGGAAAAGCCTGCGAACGAGCCTGAAGGAGCAGACGAGGAGTGGACGGAAAACCCACAGAGCACCATCCTGGAAACCGAGTGCACAGAGTGCTCTGAGGAGGACAGGGAGGAAGTGCTCAGCTGTGTCACACGCTGCTGACTCTGGCTGATGTAAGGGAGGAGAGGGACTCGGACTCAGCAAAGTGAAATTACCGGGAAGAGTAGTTTGGTGGAAGGCTGGATGGCACAATCGAAGTGGAATACTTAAATAGACAGTGGGAGGATTTGGCAGAAACAAAAATAGGCAAAATTTTGTGCATAATAAATTACTTTTATTCAAAACTTGCTTTACGTTCACACCCTTTTGATCTAACCAAACTCTCCCACTCTTCCCAAACAAGCTCCTTTAACAAATTCTGCTACTCTCATCCCATTTCTTTCCCTGAAATTCCAAATGCAGACGTGCCATCAAGTTCTGCTCACCAGCTTGCCTGTCTCCGCTTGTCTGTGCAAAGCTACAGAAATGCCGCAATGGCTTTGCCTCGTCAGGTGCCCCTCGCCCTTCATCTTCTCTCAGTACACACCGAGGGCCGGCCGGTTACTGAGGTGTTTCATGCTCGCCAAGATTCTGACTTCAGAGGGCTCAAACTGTCTGCTTTGGGGTTTTTCCACCCACACAGTCCAGTTTTGTTACACGGGCGGCGCAGGTGAGCTACTCTCAACTAAAGGATCCCAACACCCTTCCTCCACCCCTCCACTTGGCCCTCAGAGATCTACACAGAGAAAGAGGTAATTATAAGGGGATATCACAAGTGAATTACAAGTACCATATCTAACAGAAGTATTTCCAAAATCTTACCGAGCAAAGAGGAAAAATGAAGTAATTCTGCCTTTGAAAGTTGAGTGTGCTCTTGAACAACAAGTAACAGTTAACAGGAGGCATAATAACAGGACATTCCAAGCAGACGCAGTAAGACGCACGGAGGCATGGATACCAAAGACGGTAACAGCATTTCCAAGGAACACACCAAGTGCACTTGCTGTGGAAGACAGGCTAGGGAGAGGCACTGGAAATGCAGGCTGCCACCTACTGCCCAGAACTTTACGTACTTTGGACACTAAGAGAACCTGAGACTAGAATTAATGGGCAGCTTCAGGTTTTTAAATAAGGGAAGGACATGATCAGCATCTTTTGATCAGATGAGTCAAAAAGAAAAAGGACAAGGAAAAAACTTTTAAAAATAAGTGAAATAAAAAGACAAGAAAATCCAAGGCCTGAGTTACCAACAAAGGTTGATATAAGTCAATGAGAGCAAACGGAAAACAGATCTGAGGGAGAATTTTAGATGTACAGAGAGTAGGCTGCTAGGGACAGCAAGACCAGAGCAATGTGCAGCGGTCAGGAACAAGCTCTGACCTCAGGCAGTCAGGTAGAGCCACACTACTCGTCACAACAAGCAGGAAATAGGACGGGGTAGGACAGGGGGACTCTACCTCAACACATGCTAATCTGAAGGGTTCCTGGCACATCTGGGTGGTGACAATTAAAGGGCCACAAAAAAACATGAATTACCTCATAGTAGCTCAAGTGGGACTAGAGAGGTAGTTTCATAATTTTTTTTCTTTTTTTGAGGCAGGTTCTCACTGTGTAGTGCAGGCTGGCCTTGAACTGGCTTATACAGCCCAGACGAGCCTTGAACTCATGGTGATCCTCCTGCCTCAGCTTCCTGAGTGCTGGAATTACAGGCATGTGCCACCATGGCTAGCTAGTTTTTAAAATCTTAATGTATGATGCATAGTCCTGGGTACTGAAAGCTATTGAAAGATACATAATTACAAAGGAAGAGGATAGAGAATGAAAACAAGAAAATAAATGGAAAAATTAAACCTCTGAAAACAGTAAGGGGGGAATCATTGACGGACTCTTGCTTCGCCTACTTCCTAATCCCACAGTCTAATAAAACTATACTAAAACGAATTCTCCATTCAGGATTCTTAAACATGAATAGTAAAAATTTTAGGACCTATTTCAAATTGCACAAACCACTTACAGATGAGGAGCTCTGTATTGTTTATTTAAGTATGCAATAAAGACGAAGGCTGATTGATGGAAATAAAGGCACAAAGAGCAAATTCATAAATTAATTAGTTGTGAAGCATACTGTTAGTCTTAATTAGTATTACACAGCAGATTTTATTTATAAGATCTCCTATCAGAGAAATAAATACGGTACCTACAAAATGTATGTATTGTATCTGAAAATTTATGACTTTTATTTTTATATGGCTATCAGTCTTTCTTTAAAAGAAAATTAATCCCAACAAAAAGCCAAAGGAAACTGCATATATATTTGCTAAGTATTCTTTCCACACTAGTTGGTGTCAGGATAACATTTTGTAGATACCCTCATATTAAAGGGATTCCAATATACAATTTTCCTAAGATATTATCTATTTAATTTTCTTAGTAGTTTTCTGTAAAAGACCCTAATATCATGAAGTAGCTTATTTTACTTTATTAGAAAGTTATAGTCTCTATTCTCTCCCCAACAAAGTTTCAAAGTTACTATCGACACTGATCATTAGAGACCCCAAGCCATGCAAAAATCTAAACAATGGCTGCCTCCTTGCCAGATGACTCCTGGCAGCAGCAGTGAGAAACACAGCTCCTCCTGAGACAACTCTGAACTTTCTTTCCTGAAAACACAGCCACCGATGAGACGACCTGGCACACAGGCAGCCCCAGAAAAACACACTGACTTTTCCATCTAATCCTTTGAGGTAGTCATTTTAAATGCTGGCATTAACTCAGATAATTTATCTTAATATTATACTCAATAATTCATAGTATATATCCAATGCAAATATCTAATAAGCACCTACTATGCATAGGGTGCAAAGTAGGGACCAAAAATATGCAAGACACAGGCTCTGCTTTCATACTCATCTACAAGATGATGTCACTGAACACACACGACCAAATAAACAGAAAAAGCGGAACCACAGTCATTCCTTACCTGTACAGTCCTGTGCAACATAAACAGTTATTCCTTGTAAATCAGGGTGTCTTGCTTCTTCGACTGCTTTTCTAAGAAAATAAGTATCTACCTTTAAAAGGCTAGTATTTCCAGTTGGTAACTAAAGATTTAGTTTAAAGGGGGAAAAAAGCCATCATTCTTTTACTTCCTTTTGAACCTATGTGTCTGCTGCCAAAACCATCACTGGAGTGGATCAGAAATCAGGTTAAGTCTTTCAAAGTCAAATATTGTACTAAATTACTCAAAGAACATTAAAATATGTTTTAATTGTATTTTCAAAAGTCTTGGGCATGAAGTAGCACCGCCCACTAACCCCAAGAATCTCTACAAACCACTCATCTGGCTACAGTGAATGTCTTCTAGCCAGTGGTTGTACAATATGCTCTGAGGTTTGCTTCACATTAACCTACACTACTGACTGGGAATGAATTACTGTTTATCCTCTGATATTTTTATGAAAGTTTTCTTTTTTTTAAGCAACAGCCTGAATTTTTTTCCCTCATTCAAAAGCCTGTATGAGGGGTTGCGAGTATAGCTCAGTTCAGTGGTAGAGTACTTGCTTAGCATGTGTGAGGCTCTGGGTTTGATACTTAGGACTGCAAAAACACAAAACAAACAAAACACCCAGAGGCCTGAACAAATTAACAGCCTAATTTCAAATATCATAATTCTATAAGTAAAACTGCAAAATGAAAAATATTTGTAAGTCAGTATAATGCTCAATGGTACAAATATGAAAAAAAAAAATCACAATATCTATCAAAGGAAATTATGGGGCTGAGGATATAGCTTGCTGGAATAAGTGCTTGCCTGGCAAGTGCAATGTCTTGAGTTCAACCCCTGATTCCACCAAAAAAAAAAAAAAAAAGGAAATTATGTATACTGAGAAAATACAAATATTTTTATTTAACTGAATCTTTATAATTCTTTAACTTAAGATGCTCTTTTATGAATGCCATGTATCAGTATGGAAAAGGGATTGGCACATCATGGCCCACAGGCCAAATATAACCTGTGGCCTATTTTTGTACATGCATAAGCTACAAATGGTTTTGACAGTTTTAAAGGCTAAAAGGAAAAAAGAAAAATGGGCAACAGAAACCTTGTAAGGGCTGCAACCCTGAAATATTTACCATTTGCCCATTTACAGAAAGTTTGCTGAGCCCTGGCAGGGTTCAAACTATGATTCTATGATTACGCTTTCATAAATGTCATGGGAGTTGGGACTGATATTACTAATAAGCCAACCAAGAATATCAGGTACTTTTCTCATTGTAAGCATCTGACCTATAAAATATCAAAGCATGCCAATATGCAAAAATGCTTTGTAATAACTTCAAATTTGTATGATTATAGGTGGAATAAATTTGCCACAACTTATAACATACTGACAAATTCATTTATAAGGACATCCAACAAATAATATATATTTTTTTAACTTGGGTGATATTCAAGTAAATGGTATGTTAAAGTGTTAGCATAGTAAAATTTGACTTTCCATTTTTTTCTAACTACGTGAATGTCACAGGCCCTTCACCTTTACTATGATATAATTATATTAATAGTCCCATGTCCCATACATTTACAATTCACAAGAACTTGATGTGCAAAGAAACACTGAAAACATCAATTTTAGCTCCTGACATTTCATTATACTATCAGTACATTATAGCCTCCAGGCTACATTACCAAAAAAAAAAAAAAAAACTGTAACATTGTGCATGTTCCAAGGTTGAAAGAGATGTTAGTTTTGGAACATTTCAATAAGGTAGTCCAGTGAAAACCTGGTTAGACAGAGACTCTTAAGTGTCTTACACCTATGAGCAAGAGAAGAAAAACCTGTCAGTAGACAGATACAGCTAGAGTCACAGTATGCCCCTTTTCCCTACTAGCAAATGAAAGTGCCTTATGGACATTCTTACACAGCTGGACTTAAGTCTCAGTTACACGGACATACTGCAGAAATCAGTATGTCTGCACTCTCACAACGTGAGACCCTAAAACACTTTTACCTTAAAATGTGAGCGACTACCGCTGGCCCGTACCAGTCTCCAGCCTTTTTCCCAGACTTCTTTCCGTACTCTGTTAGCTGATGCAAGCCAAAGAGAGCCACGGGGGAGTCGCCAAACCAGGAGATGATTTTCCTGTGGTAAATCTCATTTCGCACTTCACGGTCATCAGAGCATTTCCCAACTGCTTCCTTCAGAGAAAGGGTTGGAGTCCTGAGTTCTCTTTCTCCTGACAGCGATGCTTCGAAGGATGCAGTAAACTTTTTTACAGTGTGTGAAGTCCATGACTCAGAGTCTAAATTTTCAATGTTTAATGCATCAGGCCAGGTCCAAGCTACAGCAGTTCCAAAACAAAGTATTCAGATCTTTTACACAGACAGTTTAACAATCCCCTAAATACGTAGAGACTGCCTAAAGTCCTATGGGTCACTGCCGAACTAAAGCAGAAAGCTGAGGGGCAGGTGAACATGTACATACACAGTAGCCTGCTTAGTAGCTGCAAACTAGGACACTGGGAATGGCTTCCCTTGTTTCGCTGAGAGATGATAAAAATGTTCTAAAATCACATTATGGTAGCTGGGCATGGTGTCGGGCACTTGCAATCCCAGCACTCTGACAGGCTGAGGCAGAAGGATCCCAAGTTTCCCAATTTAACAATTCACTGAGGCTCTGAGGCCCTGACGACGATGATGATGATTTTAAAGGAAGGAGCTGGGGATGTAGCTCAGTGCAAAGGCCCTGCGTCCAACTCCCCAATACTAAATGAAAGGAGGAGGAGGAAGAAAAAAGAAGAAGAAAAAGTAGAAGAAAAAAGTTATGGTGATGGAACTCTGAATACACTTAGAGCTGGGGAAGTACCTCAGCAGTAGGCTTGTCTGCCATGTGTGTGGCCCTGAGTTGGTTCCCCAGCACTGCTCTAAAACAACCACCACTGAATCATTTAGTCTCATGTGTGACTTCACGATGTGGAAGTTATACCACAATAAAGCTGCTTAAAAAAATAAAGGTATGAACAGAGACAGTTTAGCAGTACTCATGACATTTAAATCTGAATGGTCATGTTATTCTCAGAACTTTCTGTAGTTTCCAAAATTTCTAAAACTGGAACATAGTATACATAATCAGGAAAACACAAGAATTAAAGACCAAGAAGAAATAATAAGTTCAGATCCAAATGGAAACTGTGTGGTATCTTTCTTCCCTCTGTGATACCCTGCTCAGATGAAGTGAAGACTCTGGCTTCCACTGCCGCAGTGCTCACAGGGCCGGGCCCAACCGTGCAGGGCACAGGACACGTAACCACACACACCCAAGAACACGCAGAGCAAAAATTCGGAGAGCAGACTGCTTGATGACTCAGGAAGAGAAGTATGACCACAGCAATTCGGGGTTTTTTCAAAATACTTTTCTAAAACATTCTTCAAATAACTCAATCCCTTTTAGAGAGTAAGAAAAATTCTCTAGTAAATAAAAAGTTAATAAACAAATTTCTAAAGATTGTTTAAAAATGTAATACACCCCCCACTTCACTGGTAGGTTTGTGGGACAGCACTATCATAAATACCCCAGTTCCTGCCCCTGATTGCCCAGGGCTGCAAATAAATCAGCGCACAAAACCACTTTCCCTGCGTTATTCGTACCACTCAAGTAAACGTTCTAAGTAATCGTATTAATGATATCTACAGAAGGGCTACTAAATATTTGCCATGGAGTGGAAAGATACTGTCTAACACTTTAAAAATCTGATTAATATTTATTAACAAGCAGAGATGATGGCCCAAAATGGTAAATTAAATTCCTCTTACAAATGTATACATTATAAAAATGGACTAATAGGAAGGTGATACACTAGGGAAAAAAAGATACATATACGTATCAATGACATTTTTAAGGGTTTAAAAGACTAAGAATGGTGGTTTATTAAGACTATAATCAGTTTAATATAATAGATTAGTCATTTTTATGAAAATAAAGATTTTAAAACATTATTAATACATAGAGATAGAATAGATAAACCAGAATAAAGACTCTCAAGATTTAAAAAATACTAGTTTTCAAAGTCACAGATGTTGAACTGCCCAGGACTTACTGAACTAAAGACACTCCAAGGAGTTGAACCAAAAGAGAAAGAAGTAACACAAAAATGCAAAGGCTCCTAAAAACTAAACTAATGTAATTCACTGTGGTAACAAGAATAGCAAATTATTCTATAGTTTTGAAAAGACAGTCATAAAAATTTACACATAAGCCTTTTATGGCCCAGTTCAAAAAAATATAAAATGCTAGATTAGTTACAACTTTAAAAAACACCAGGGAGTCAAGAAACTAACCTGAGAGAATTTTACACAGTATGAACACTGAAGTTCAAATTAAACAAACACAAAAGACAAACAAAACATAACACCAGAAATGACTTACCTCTGCCGAGAAAGTGGAGGACAAGCCCTTGCGCCAGCAGCATCTGGCCCGTCCTCAGCGTGCAGCCCCAGCCACAGTCTGTCGTCAGTGCGGAGCCTTCGATTTGAGGAAATTCTTCTCTGTAGGTCAGCCATATTCTGGAAATGAAATCTTTACGAAATTCTTCTACATTCCCTGCAATTACACGATCTTCGATTGTGCATCCTGACCTTGCAGTTAACATTTTATTTTCATCTACAAAATAAAAACATAAACTATACAAACAGGTAAGGGAATGTCAATAAAGATAACAGATTACCATGACAGTCCTGAGACGCAGATTACATCACAATCTTCCCATCACTTTCTCACATTTAAAAGCAAAGGGAGCTAGGTATGGTGGCGCATGCCTGTAGTCTCAGCACTCAGAAGACTGAGACAGGAGGACTGTATGAGCTGGAGGTCAGCCTGGGCTACGTAAGCAAGTTCAAGGCCAGCCTGCCCCACACAGAAAACCTTGTCTCAAAAAAAAAAAATGAAGGGACTCTCGCTCTGCCTACTCAGCCTGCTATGAAACCAAGTGAGCGAGTCCTGAAGTGTTCTGCACACTGGAGGTAACTGATGTAAGGTAAGTATTACCAATAACATTGCAAAATGAAAACATCCTATATTCCATAAATAACTCAACTCTTTGATGAGGGGAGAATACTAAAGTCATTTTTCTTTTTACCTAATTTGGCTCAGGATATACATATTAGAACTCTGAAATGTTATTCACAAGTAAAATGTCATAATTTGTTAATATGTGAAAATGTAAACAATCACATAAGCATAAGCTAGTTTTTAAAATCAAATAAAGTGAGCATACTGTCATGAATATTTCTACTCAAATTATAAGGTCAAAACTAATAAGTAATAGAGAATATAACATTCTTAAAGCATAATTTTCCTTTTATGTTCAAAAATAATTATTAAAAACTTGTTTCCACCCATGTATGAAGGTTTCTCCAAATTGATTATTTAACACAACTTCCATGAAAGAGCTGTGGCATTTTTTTGCCTGGTAATTTGGAAAACACCATTGCTCACAATGAATACCATTCCTTAATTGCTCTCAGAGAAAAGTCGCATTCGTCTTTACCAGCTCGGTGAGCAGGCTGGTGCCCAGGATAAGCAGACCCTAGTAACCGGTGGTTGCTTGGGCAGTGGGTGGGCGGCCAAGTAGGTAAGTCTACCCACAGCTCTTAAAATTGACCAATGTCCTTCTGCAGCATAGTAAAAGCTAAAAAAGCTTTATCATGCACATTTCTCATCCTCCCTGTACCGATCCCTCTCTTCAAGCTCATTTTGGAAAATTTACAATCACCCTAACTTTACTTATATTCAGTAATGGAATTAAACTGCAACAGTAGTTTGCTAATAACACATGAATGCTAAACCCCTATTATCGAGGCATTTCTCTCAGTGTTATACAGAATTTGAAGTTACAAATAAAAGTACCTGTAAATTGAACACAGCATGATAAATGTATTCAAACTTTCTAGCTTAGACATTTAGACTTGTTTGACATTTGATAAAATAATACATAATTCTCTACTTTATCCTTACGAATCATGTAGTTCCTAATCTACTACTTTGAGGAGCAATTAATTCCTCATCCTCTTAGATCTAATCTCCTCTTAATATGGTGAAACTGCTACTACTAAATGAGTTTCCTGCCCCACTGTCCTTCCGCTATAACACTACCCTCACTGTTCCAGTCTCTGACTAACTAGACCTCATCAAAAATCAATAATATCCATAATTTTTATCTACTTTTGCCTCTCCTTAAATTTTAAGTATCCCAGAGAAGAAATGTGCTTATCTTGAACATAAGACAGAGCTCCAGACCACAATAAATGTGCAATAAACATCTGTTAAGTGCATATAAGACAAATGAAACCAGAAGAAGTACATTATTTATTTATTAGTGTACTCCTATTTTTGTTAAGAGGACAGATGACTGTAGATCAGTGCTTTATAAAGAATGAGGAACATTTCAAAAAGCCACTGAAAAGCATGGGAACAAAAGCGGAGAGGTAACAGAAGAGAACTGCTAGTAATATTGAGGGCTTAGTCAAGGCTGATGATTATAATCAAAAACCACAATGAAATGAGCTACTATAAGAAATAATCAGAAGATAAATTGTAAACCAAGCCCTCAAGGAGTACACCTACTATAATTATTTAATAAAATAAGCATACATGTCTTTTTGAAAAAAGGGTATTGAAAGTTGGACAAATAACAGGAAACATTAACATATCAGGCCCTGAAAGAAAACAAGTTCCAGCTAGGACTGACATATCCTACAAAACTATCTTTGAAAACTGATGGAGAAATAAAATATTTCCATGATAAAGAGTACCTAAAAAAATTCATGGCCACCAACCCAACACTCCAAAAAACTCTCAGGGATATCCTAGAGACAATGAAACTAACAATGGCAAAAGAGTTAAGAGACTGAATACACAAAGGCAGGGTGAGCAGTTAAGGAGAAGGGAAAGGGAGTCAGCGACAGTAGAATAATGTAGTAACCCATGTGGCAGCAAGTTTCAGTAATAACAATTCCTCAATCACAAAACACAGACAGGCAGAATGGGTCAAGAAATAATACCTGACAGTATGGTGTATACAAGAAACACATTAAACGCAAAAAGAAATTCATAGACCATTCAACAGGAAGAGGTAACATTTATGCACCTAACAAGGACACACTCAACTTCACAAAATAAATACTGGAAATAAAAGACCAGATAAGCACAAATGCAATTATAGTGGGGGACCTCAATACCCCTGTCACAAGTAGACAGATCAATTAGACAAAAAAAATCAACAAGGAAGCATCCTAGTTAACCAAAACCTTCTAACAAATGAACCTAACAGAATACACATTCTTCTCAGCAGCACATGGAAAGTAGAACACATACTAGCCAAAAAATCATGCTGAAGTGAATGCAAAAGAATCAACACCCCATGCATATTATCAGATTATAGTACAATAAAACTAGAAATCAATGGCAGAAGCCACAGAAACTACGCAAACACATGGAAATTAAGCAATACCTTCTTGAACAATCCATGTGCTGCAGGAGAAATGAGAGCTCCTAGGATTAAATGGTAGTGCCAGCACAACACACCAGCACTTATGAGACACAGTGAAAGCGGTCCTGCGAGGAGTGTCCACAGCTGTGAGTGCCCACATCAGAGAAAGAGGGGGGCCAGGTAAGTAACCAGTGATGCACTTCAAGGCCCTAAAATAAGAGCGATTGGTAGCAAGAGCTATATAACGTAAAGTTACGAAAAGGATGAGGGTATGCAGAAGGTCAGAAACACCAAATAAAGTCTATCTGAGATACTGAACTGCCATCAAGGATTGGAAAAATTATCATTTCTGGGTTAACTGAAGTGCTAATTTTCACTATTATTGTATATTTTAAAGTTATCATGCATCTGAAAAAGAATACTAACATCAATTTAAATAACATTTACTTAGTTCTCATACTAAAAGTTCAAAAATATGAAGGCTATAACAGAAGATTTTATCCTCCAGAAGCTCAGAGAAACCAAAGCATATGACATGGTAATCTATTATGTTATATGAAATAAAAGTACCTAAGAAAAATATGGAAAAAATAGATGACTGTGAAAATAACATAATAGAAACAGCTTAACAATGAACGTATTCAAAGATTTTTAAATGCTTCACATATTTAGCACTTACCTTCATATTTAAAATGGTAACATTTTCCAAGCAATAATACAGGGGAATTTCTACTAAAATATGTCTTTGTTTTCAACACCCAACCTAAACGAACAGAGAAAAGCAGGTTTTCTATTCAAGGATTAAGAGGCTAGCAGTATTTGTTAAAACTTAATTTCAAGCTACTAGTTATCATTCATGGGTGTGCATTTTTAAAAGATGCAAAATATCTGGACAATGAATTAAAAATACAAGTTCTTTATGCTATTTCAAATAATGTCTTTTCATCATATTCCATTCACTTAAAAAACATGAGAAGGAAAATATTTTTCATTTTAATTAACTTTGACAAGTCAGTGTTCTTACGTTACAAAAATGAAAATGTACAACTTCCGCTTCAGTTTCCCTAAATTGTTTAAAAATCAAAAATAAGGCTTTAAAGATGGCAATAATACAAAATGTAAAGAAATAATGAACATGAAGAGCAGAAAGGTCTAGAAGAATGATTTGCTTATTAATTTTTTAGAGAAAGCCAAATTTATAGTCATCATATGGCCATGCAAAAACTAAGAGCAAAAAGCAAAACAAAGAAGACATTTTCACAAAAGCACAGGCCAGTGCTATTGCGCCTTAAGTGCTACTCCATGTGTAGCATCATCATCACCATCACAGTATCACACTGACTTTAATGAAAATAACTGTACTCAGACAAGGGCTCAACTGGAGACAAGGAAGGTCAGCTTTGAATCCTAGTTTCCAAATTTAACTAGACACATGACTTTGAACATGCCACTAAATTTGTTCTCCAATTTATTAAAAACAAAGAAAAATGCATAGTTTGGATCTCCAGGGTCTGCCACAGGGCCATGTGTTGAGGGATTGGTCCCCAGCAGATGGCACTGCTGAGAAGTGGTGAACCCTTCAGAAGATCAGGCATCAGGGAAGGCAGTTAGGCCCCTGGGGCCCCCAGGGGACCCTGGGACCTTAGCCTCCCCTCTTCTCCTCTCTCTCTTGGGACCTGGCCACCAGGGGGGTAAAGCCTGTACATGCTCCTCATCCCATGATGCTCTACCTCACCATAGAGCCAAAGCAACGGAGCAGCTGACCACAGACTGCAGCCTCTGCAACCAGGAGCCAAAACACATCCGTGCCTCCTTTGAAATCGACCCTCAGATATGTTACAGCAATAGAAATCTCACACAGACAACACCCACCACAGATGTGGGACTCAGCTGACAGGGGACAGGACACTACAAAGCCTGGCCCACAGTGGGCACTCAGTCAATACCACTCTTTCCTATATCACTCACTCGACACAAACAATGCAGAGGGAAGATACAAAAGACACTTCAGAGTGAGTTTCACCAATAAAAACAGAAGATACTAAAACCACTAATGTAAATTTAAAAAGAAATAAATAGAAAGACATCCATGTCCATCAATAGGATGGCTTAATGTTATTAAAATGACAATATTCTTGAAATTGATCTACTGATTCAGTCAGATCCCTATCAAAATCCCACTGACTTTCTTACAGAAGTTGACAGAATGATCATAAAATTCTTATTAAAATACAAATGATCCAGAATAATAAAAAACAAAGCTGAAAGACTCACTTTCCAATTTCATACTTTACTACAAAGCTACAGTAACCATGACAGTATAGTACAGGCAAAAGATAAACATAGCGCTAAGAATTTAGAGTTCAGAAATAAATCACCAATCTATAGTCAGTTGATTTTACACAGATGTGTCAAGACCATTCAGTGAAGAAACAAAACTTTTCAACAAATGATGCTAAGAAAACTAGATAGCAACATAGAATAAAGCTGTACCCCTACTTCATTCCATATGCAAAAATTAATTCAAAACGGATCAAAAACCTAAATTTAAGAGCTTAAACAAAACTCTCATAAGGAAACATACATATAAATTTTCATCATCTTGATTTAAACAAGTTTCTTTATTATGGTATCAAAAGCCAAGCAACAAAAGACAAATTGATAAACTGGACTTCATCAAAATTAAAAAGTTTTACATTTCAATGGTCACTCTCATGAAAGTGACATAATGACTCAAGAATGGGAGCAAATATCTGCAAATCATATAATTGCTAATGGATTAGTATCTAGAATATATAAAGAACACTTACAACTCAATTTTTTTTTTAAAGACAACTGAATTACAAATGGGCAAAGGGTCTGAATAGACATTTCTCCAAAGTCAATACACAACTACACAGTAAGGTCATGAAAAGAGGCTAATCATAACCAGTCATCAGCAAAATGCAAACCAAACCCATAGTGACAGTTCACTTCACATCCACTGGAGTGGATCATAATGGCCAATAAAAGGTGTTCGGGAGAACGTAGATGAACTCAAATCCCCAACATTGCTGAAGGGAATATAAAATGATACAGCCACTTTAGAACAGGTGGTAGTTCATCAAAAATTAAACTTATGACCCAACAATCCCACTGCTACAATAAACCCAATGTTCAAAGACTTAAAAAGATACATTCACATAAAAACTTGTATACAAATGTTCATAGCATCACTATTCATAATAGCCAAAACCAGAAATGACTCAAAAATACATCAAATGATAAAAGGTAAACAAAATATGGTAGTCATACAATGAAATATTATTCAGTCATATAAAAAAATGAAGAACTGAAACACATATGCCATTAACACAGATAAACTTTGAAAACACTATGCTGACAAAAGCCAGATGCAAAAGGTCATGAACTGTACAGTTCCATTTATATGACATGTCCAGGATAGTGAAATCCACAGAAACAAAGTAGGTTGGAAAACAGGGAGTGTTGCTAATATGTACAAAGTGGCTTTCGGGGATGATAAAAATGCTCCAGAATTAGCGATGATTCTACAAACCACTAAGTCATACATCTTTTTTAATTGGGGCTGAGGGTATAGCTCAGTGGTATAGCACATGCTAAGCATGCATGAGGTCCTGAGTTCAATCCCCGTACCACAAAAAGTAAATAAAAACGGTACACTTTAAAAAGGTACACTGTATAGTGATATGCAGTACATCTCACTGTAAAAAAAATGATGTTCAAACTCTTCAAGATGCAATGTCATGCTATTGCCAAGTTACAACTGTCTATCCAGCCATCAGGCTATCACCTCCAGGGAACCAGCAGGCAAATGCAATTATGTTTTACAAGAATTTGTATTATCTAAGGCTCTTTGTGAATTTTGTTCTCATTCCTGCTCTAGGGAATGAACCTCTTCCTGCTGGAACTAATTCTCCCTGAATACTTCTCTATCCTTGAGGGCTCCATCATCTCCAACAACCCTACTAGATTTGCTTGTTTGTTTGGATTTTGTTTGTTAAGAGTAATTAGGCCAAAAAATAAAGGCTTGGGGGTACATGGAAGAAAAGTGTCAGTAGTACAGGGATGAAATTGACACCATTTGTTCTTGTGCTCAGAGGTCAATTTTGCTGACTGCTTGCTTACCCGTGAGGATGCCTGGAACTGAATGTGAAGAACTAAAGTATTATCATCACCTGAATAAATTCTGTCTGCTCTGGGATGTTGAAAAAATTATGTAAGCCAAGCATACCAATATACTCCAAGTTAGGGAGAAAAAGAGAATCGCATAGTACATTTGAGTTTCTAAGCAATGTTCATCATGATACTCTCTTCCAGAGATTCTTATCTACATTCCTTAAAAAATATTCCATTCTAGATAGAGTATTTCATTCATTCTCAAGTCATCATCGGTGTAAGGAAGATGACACAGATCCTCACATACTTCTCTGGGTCTATGTAATGCTTACGTCATGATACTCACTGTACTTCATGTTGTTCCAGGCAGAGATAAACTTAGTTTTTAGCTTGTCAACTTCATCTGTCCCCGTGGCTTCCATATTCAAACTCTGGAGAAAAAGCCATCACTTGATTGCATCCTTCTGTAGTTTGGTCTTCTGTACTGACTTTAAATTAAGGAAAAACAAGGTACATAGTATATGGTGCCAGGCTGATAAAGTTACTTAAATGATTAAATACAATTTAAAGTGAAAATGAACAATTTCTCATCTTAAAGTCAGAAGATGCATAGAATATTATTATATTTTAACCACAGAAAACATGCAATGTCAACTATGCAACGACATAACTATTTCGCTACACTGGACCACAATCTCCCAGTCACTCACAGTGGACACGGTGAACAGCACAGCTTTCACACTCACAAGAAGAGCCAGGGCTGGGGATGCAGCTCAGCAGCACAGTGCCTGCCTGGCCATTGCGAAGCCCTGAGTTTGATTCTCAGCACACAAAGTTAAAAAAAGAACAGCCACACCTGTTTTAATTTAGTTTGAGAAAGTGATTTTAAATCTTATGTAAAACGTTCACTGTCTTCAGAATGGAGATTTCCATTTATATTAAGTCACTACTTCCATATATAGCCTAATTGTTTTGTTTTACTCTTAATTTATGGCATTTCGTACATTTCCCTCCTATCTCAACACTAAAGCATTTTTTTAAAACACAGAATTGCCTGAAATGTATAACAGAAAATGTTTTCTTACTTTAAAATATGATTAAATGTAGCTCGTAAGTGTGAGCTTCATAACTTCACTCGAGGAAAAATTGAGACGTGACATAATCTGAAAAAGGAACAAATTATAACTGAAAATGCTGGTGCTTATTTGCAATAATTCACAGTTTACTTTTTAAGAATGCTGCACAGAACATTAGCCTTACAGAGTTTTAAATCCATACTCAGAAATACTGATACATTCATTTCTCTTAAGAATAGGCATTCTGTTTCATAATTTGCATTAAAAGCTACTATGCCTTACAGTTTGAGGGTAGGAGAAGACATGATCTACTGGAAGAATTTGGAAAAGCCAATGTGTCCAGAGCACAAAAAGTCCGAAAGAGACAAAGCTCTGGTTACACAAGGAGGGCTGAAGCACACACAACCTTGTAAACCAGGACAAGAATTTTGTTCTAAGAGCAGGAAAATTCAAACAGATTCTGTGGGTTTGGTTTTTTATAGCAGCAAGGAGTTCTCACAGGGTCTGTGGTCTTCTCTACCATAGCACTTACCATGCTACTGTGGTTTGTAATTGCTTGTTTCTTCCCCATCTCTTACACTAGGCGTTAAATAGTTTTGAGCATCCTTAAGTCCTGCCAGGCATGCATCTCAAAAAAATTCATTAAATGAATAAGTGAACTGATAAATTAATGAAATACAGATACTGTATATTGCTAGTAGTACTCTCACCAGAATGAGAATTTTTTAAACTGACAACTAAAATAAAGAAACTGAAAATTTTTCTTCAAAAAAACTGTATACATATTTAGCAAAATCTGTAGAAGCAACAAAAAGTTTATAAAACATGTAAATGATATACAGCACATCTACATGTTGGCTTCTGAGTCCATTACAAATGTCTGCGAGAAGTCTGCCGAAGTGGGGACACTAGGTAGACTCTGAAGCCTGAGTAGCCCGGTGCACACGTGGAGGGTGGGTCCAAAAGAAGTACACCGATATGTCAACATTTCCCTGTTGTGTTATTTTTATATCACGACTGTCCACACATTCTCCAAATATTAACCAAAGAACACAGGGTTTTTTATAATTTAAAAAGCTTATTTTTTAAAACCCACCAACGTTGAATCTTCTAAATCCAAAAGTTTTAAGAGAATGTATGTATTTTCTTCCTAAGTGAGAAAAAGTAGGCCACAGGGAAGACTCTGGTTCCGACAGCTCCCAGCGCCAGAGACCAGCGACACCCTGGCCAGTCCCCAGTGGAAGGAAGGGGGCACCCTGCGCGGGTGGGGGCAGGAAATGGCAGCAGTGGACCGGGCGTTCCCCAGCCAAGTCTGCACCTGAGAGAACCGTTCCCAGACAAGCCAACAAGCCAGCAAGTGAGACAGATACCTGACAGCACAGAATCGAGAGCAGCCTAGATTGCTCAGTTCTTCCCTGACTGTTATTTTTAGCTAAAATTCCTGGTACTTAGACTACTTACTCAGAATAACTTTGTCCCCAAATATGACACATTGAAATGTTTTTGGACTATATCCTTAAAAGAGTACTTTTATTGTCATTGTTGTAGAGTATTGAGAGTAAAATTATTACAGGATCAAAGTAAAGATAAGTTGTTACTAAATTTAATAAATCAGTATAGTTACTTTTCATATGACTAAGACTGAATTCCATTCTTTCATGAAGATTGAAACCTACTTTATAACAAGAAATTTAAATGCCTGTTTCTAAAACTAGAGCAGAGTATTTGAAAAGGTGATCCCTTGCACCATGTTGGAAACTGTTATAAATTGAGACACTTTATAAAGGAATAAGCAAAAATCCCTAATGAGATCTGCCTTGCTGCATATTAAAACTCATTATACGATTATAGTAATCAAATTTTAGTACTATTTAAATTTATTATTCTTAGGAGCACAAAGACGACACCGAATAAAACATAATAGGGAATATAGAAATAAACCCAACCATATTTGAAGATTTAGTACCTGATATAGTATTTCACATCAGTGAGGAAAAAATGACTAATTTAATAAATATTAGAATAGTAAGCTAGCCAGTATAAAAATAAGGATTTATGGCTATCTCACACATTATGGATTTAAGAAGAATCCAAAATACAAATGCAGCACCGGAGCATATGTATGCACACTACAAGGGAAGACATTAAAATTATCTCAACAATCTTGGCATAGCATGGTATATAAAATCAGAAAGAAAAACATAATCACATAAAAATTAAAACACCTGCAGCAGCAGCAGAAAAACAGCATGAACAAGGTTAAGTTACAATCCAACTAACAGTTAGGATAAAAATTCAATTCTTATTGTATATCCAAAGGGTTAAAGCCACTAGAATACAAAATATCCATCTTGTTAAAAGAGAGATCTCTAGGAAACAAAATATCTAATTTTATTTTCCTCTTTGCAGGTCTTTTTATTATTGAAATTGTTCATATAAGCCTCTTTCAAAATAACAAAATTATTCCAAAAAAAATTACTCAAATTGGGTGTGGTGGCACATAATCCCACTGCTCTAGGAGGCTGGGGCAGGAGGATTCAAAGTTCAAGCCCACTGGGCAATTTAGTGACTTACTGAGACCCCATCACAAAATTTTTTAAAAGTGCACAGTTTTTTAAAATGCTGACCCATTTTTTATTTTTGGCTTTTATGATGAAGAACTCTATTCTTGTAGTTCTCAAAGACATCAGTTTCAGTCATGTGAAAACTTCACTTCCTTAATTTAATTCTCCAGGGCAGCTTTGACTGACTAAAATTACTTACAGGATATCTTTAAGTATCCTTGTTAATTCATGATTTTTGTTTCACCCTAAAGTAGGTGTGGCAAGATTTAGGAAGAGGAAAAGGAATAAATTAACATTTAGTCTATTCAAATATTTTCTTTCCATTTGTGTGAGATGAACCAAGGAAAAGCAAAACAAATGAGCAAAGCACAAAGGAGGAAACGCAAGGGCTCTTCGGAGTAAGAAGTCTCACTCCAGGACCCTGACGCATCTTCACCTGCAGCTCCCACTCCAAAAACTTCGCTGGTTTTAAAACTAAAGTTAAAGTGAGTTAAAATTCATTTATCTGGAGACAGGCGCGGCACCATGCCCCCACAGTCACAGCCACTGTGGAGGTGAAGCCCAGAAGCTAGCGCCCGGCCTGGGCACCCTAGCAAGACCCCATCTCAAAAAACAAGACAAACCCCAAAACATCGTCTGCCCACAAAGCACAAGCGCTGATCTAGCCATCACCTGCTACATTTCAACTCCTCTAGGAACAACACACAACCTGGACAGACGGACCCACGGTCAAAACCGATAATCCCAAAATTCTTATTTATTCTAGTGTTATAAGCCTCAATCTGGAAACACATCAAAATAACATTTTCCACAATTTCTAAATTACTTTTTAGAAAGCATTTCTAGTTTATTTCTTAAAACTTAGGGAAACTTTTTACTTTAAATCTTTTTTCATTAAAAAGAATTCATTAAATCTTTTTGCAAACAGACATTTTTCACTAATGCTTATTCCAGTAAATCTTACCATCTACCTCCTCCACATTCCCTCTGTATTGCTGTTCACTGTTTACATTCTGACACATCTCTTGCGAACTAGAGGAGAAAACTCCATATAACTCGACCTCAGTGAACAGACTGAGCGACTGAGACAAGGCTGAATCTACACTGCGTTACCCACACTGAGGATGGAGCAGCAGACCAGTGACTGAGGTGAGTCCTTGTGAAAAGCAAACCATCAACACTTGGGAAAATCAACTGACACCCGATGCCACTTCTCCAACCCAAACTATGTTTTACAATAGTTGATAAATTACATACAAAGAGCGTAAGGCACTTGCTAGAGTCAACGGGCTTGAAGGACAGGGGACAGCAATCGCTTCTTCCACCTGACAACAGGTATGTTCACCCACTGAGGCTTTAAAACTGGCCAAAAGCTCCTGACAGAACTCAGGGACTGACTGTGCAGAACACAGCTAAGTCACGCGGAACAGTGGGTAAAGCACACAGGCCTCGGGACCTGTGTACACCTGGACATCTTCCTGAAATCGTATTCTGCTGCAATACAGACATTGATTTAGAATTTTTGATATGTTTTTAGTCATTCCATAAAGTAACTGAGGATCTACTCTAAGATTCTCTTCCATTACAATCTTTTCCACCCATTTGTACTTTTAGTAACAATTATCAATAGTTTATCAGCTATCATCTTTGCTCTTAATTTCTTTTCATTTCAGTTTTTCATTTATAGAAACATCAATAATATGTCCACTTCCAATCCTTCTTCTTCTGTAGCTGCTAATCTTTTATCTTCATTACACTGAACCTGTACTCTAAAACCTGTTCAGGTCATAAATGCTCTCAAAAAGATGCCTGTGGACCCAGAATACTTAGCAAAAAAAAGAGGAAGAGGTAAGGGCAAATAGAAGAAAGGGTTGAGAAGAGAGAGACATAAGCATCTTGCACTGTGTTTATGTACCAAATCCCCACTACAAATGTCAGTCTTAGTTCATCACAAACACGTAGTAATGAACAAAGAAGGAGGAGGAGGGAGAGAAAAAGGGGGAGGAAGAAGAGGAGAAGGAAAAGGAAAACAAGAGAGAGGAACAGGAGGAGGAGGAAAAGGAAAAGGAGAAAAGGAAGAAGGAGGAGAAGGAGGAGAACAAGAGGAAGAAGGAGAGAAGGAGAAGGAGAAACGGATGGGAGAGGAGAGGGTAGGAGGGGAAGGGGAAGTAAAGATGATTAAGATGTGATGTGTACATGCACCAATTCCCCAGGATGACTGTGATTATTACCTACTCCAAGTATATATAGGTGAGTAATACTTACACTGATAGCGATGTAGATACATATGCTACCCTTCAGTGCTGCGTTAGGTGAGGTAGGTGGCAGCAAGAGAACACGATCTGGGGAGAGCACACACATTCACAGAAAGGTCTTAAATTGTTGATGCAACCAATAGCATATTGCACCGGTGGAAGACAGGCCCCAACAGCTGGAGGCAGGCTTCTCTTAAGCCTTGATCTCCCTTCTATGAGAACATGACACTGAGTATAGTTTGATAAACAAATTGCAACTGTGCCAGAATTTCAGTAACCCCTGATGAATCCAATGTAACCACAAATGTTTGAAGCATCCACATTTTAAAATGCAACTTTCCAAGATATTAAATGTGCAGTCTACATATAAGTAACACAAGTATCATTTAATCAACAAAATAAAATCAACCCCTGTAAGGATGGAAGGGTGTCAGAATCTCAGGATTGAAAGGGAACTCACAATGCATCAACAACTATTAAATACTCAGAGTAACAGTAGCTTTGACCATTGGTCCTATACAACGCCCACCAATCTGTTCGTGATCTCTTTGTAATCAGCACTGGTTCTGTGGAGAGGAGTAGTGGAAGAAAATGTGTAAATTTAAAGTAACTCAGATACTACTGGTGCCGAGGAATCTGATTTGCTCTCTGGGTCAGAGGCGCTGACACTCACTGCTCACCAGGGTTGGCTACCCAGAGGTGGCTGGCAGTGAGGACACTGCCTAACGCACCCTCAGCGTGGCACACCCCAGACTCTGACTACATGTGCAGGCAGGCACCTGGGACTCAGTGAGCACAACGTAGGCCAAAAATACAGCTGCATGTGTAGAACTGGTCATGTCTGACCTAAAACTATTCTAGAGCATCCACGTTAACTACAGGAAACTTGCTAACTTTAAACAACCATGCTTGGTGAAAAGATGTCACATGGAACCCGAGTTCTGTCCTGTCCCCAAGAATTCTCACTAACAGCCTGCATGTTCTCTCCCTCCCTTGGACAGCCCTGCTGATGACCAGACACACACTTCCTAATCTACTCTCTTACAGTCTTTCCTTTTCCACCTTAAATACCCCAAATTCTCTCAACTAAGTCAGAAGACTAAGTGGTAATAAGGCCTTCAATCTGAGCAGTAAGTGGATTAGAAATGAGAAGACACAAACAAGGTGAAATGGTAGAACACGTGTTCTACCATTTGTACGCATGTGTATTTGCTCACATGTGAGAGAAGACCAAAGGAAGACTGAGTTTTGGGTCTGGTGTCTAAGGGGACAATGGTTCTGTCAATACAAACAGGGAACCCAAGTAAAGAAGTCTAAGATGAAAATGGGGAATTCAGTTTAAGACAGTGACTTTCAGGTTTACAACAAGTAAATATGAATCAGATCTTTCCCAAGTCCCATTGCATTAGTTACTCTTGCCAAGAAAAAGGTGTGTCTGCATTGCTGAGGCAGGTCACCCAAATACAAAATACCTTACTTCACTTAGTATTATGGTTTCAATATCATGCATTTCCCTGCAGGTTAAACAGTGTATGTCTTCTCCAACAAAAGAGACCAAAACATATAAACAATGTAAAAAGCAACATAAAAGAGCCATGTTAGGAGACAGGCAGGGTGACTCTATACAGATGGGTAGGTAAAATGCCTGGACACCGCACACAGGGATCAGGCCCCCAAGCCCAATGGAGTCACTATGGATTGCAAACAGACACTAATTAAAATTTTAAAAATAAAAACAAAGCTTAAAATTTATTCATCAAATATATGAGTATCTACTGCAAGGAACTGACGGAGATAAAGCAAGCCATGAAACTTAGTTCCTGAGCTCATTAACCCTAACCACAAAATCCAGCTAAAAACGGCTGTGTATCTCACAACAGATACCAAACGCTATCAAGAGAAATGTTTCCCCCTTTCCAATGAGAAGATTAATACATGAATAAACTCACAGGGTACAACACAGTCACAACTGGCATTCTTAAAATACAGAACAAGGACATGCAAAGGACAAATCCTTCTATCCTAAAAACACTAGACATATTACTTAGAAATGGGTTAAAGTATTCCCAACAGCTATGGCTACTGTTAAAGATTAATGCTTGAATTGTGTCATCCGTCAGAAGAAGAGTATTGTTTAAGATGTTCACAGACACGATTGTTGTGGCTTGCAAATGGAGTTGGTGATGTCACTTTTCCTGTCCTTCCTAATTTTAAATAATGTCACATCAACTGGAAAACAGAGCCACAAGTTTACATCTTTACAAAGTTAAAACTACATATTTTTCAGCTGATCTAACTGTTCTAGAGTTCCCTATATGTATATATTATGATAAAGTTTTAAATTATGCCTACTTTAGTTTTATAGATAACTGATTTTACAAAGTCTACTAAAAAGTAGTTTAGTAAGCTGGGCATAGGGTCACATACCTGTAATCCCAGCACTCAGGAGGCTGAGGCAGGAGGATCACTGCAAGTTCGAGACCAGCCTGGGCTACAAAGTGAACTTAAGGCCAGCCTGAACTGCATAGTGAGACCCTGTCTCAAAAAGATCCCCCTCAAAAAAGTAGTTTAGTAAAACCTTAACTACACTTTAGGTTGATAACATAATCACACAGAAAAGTAAGTCAAATAATTCTGAACACCAACTGGTATTTAACAATATGCTTTTAGTGAGATAAAGTCTAAGGACCTGAAATGGCAAAGAAATCTTCACTTGGTGGATTTGTTATTGGAAGCAATAATGATCTAGTGAGTTCAAAACTATTTCATGTGTGTAGAGGATTAGATGAGCAAGTATATTGACATGGTTAAGACTCTGAATTCTCCCTACAGGAAAAAGGACAGCTTAATATGCTTTTGAGGAAGGTGAACGCATTAATGATGCTGAGTTGAAGGTATCCTGTGAATCACAAGAAGCATGCATACATGTGCACATATGTGCATGTGCGTGTAGGTCTGTATTTAAAGAGCTTAGAAGCAAAGTTACCCAGTAGCCATGAGCATGTTCAAAGTCCAGACACTGAATTTTTTTTTTTGTTCTTTTTTTTTTTTGGCGGTACTGGGGATTGAACTCAGGACCCTGCGCCTGCTAGGCAGGCGCTTATTCCACTGAGCTATATCCCCAGCCCCAAAATAAACAGTATTTTTTTTTTCTTTTTTGGTGGCACTGGGGATCGAACTCAGGACCTTGTGCTTGCTAGGCAGGCGCTTATTCCACTGAGCTATATCCCCAGCCCCTCAGACACTGAATTTTAAGGTCAGTTCACACTAAAAAGAAGCAGGACTCTATGATAAAACAGCAGGTTCCAGATCTGGAGCAGGGAAGGTACTCAGTGGGTATGGAACATTTTACTTTACAAATGAGTAAAAAACAGTTGTCAAATGGCAACCGACATATCTTAAGGCCACAGGAGCCAGCCTGAGGAACTGCCACTGACCAATTTTGAGACAATTTAAGCACACAGTGATACCAAATAAAAGGAGACAGGAGTAAATCATGTTGGCACATGCCAGTAATCCCAGCATCCTAGGAGGCTGAGGCAGGAGGATTACAAATTTGAGCCCAACCTGGGCAATTTAGCAATCCCCTATTTCAAAAAGTGAAAAAGACTGGAGATGTGGCTCTGTGTAAAGACCCTGGGTTCAATATGCAGTGCCAGGAAACAAACACATGAAAACAAAACAAAACCCAATCCAATCCAGCATGGCAGGTGAAAGGGCAGGGAGCGCTCCCCCAGAGGCAGGCCAGCCAGGAGATGTATGTACAAGCACTGGCACAATTGGGAAATCACTATTTGGCAATTAGCACTGACTGATTAAGGGAAGAATTATCAGTGGCTATCAAAATAACTGGGTAGAAAAAAACTGCTGGAAAGCAGAATAGTTACAGGAGCATAAAGTACCATCCCCACAGATTAACTATTAAATATAAGAGAAAAATGTACTTTTAGAAGATAGAAATCTGGCTAAAGGACAGATCTTAATACCACCAATGACAAGACAAACTCTCATATTTGAAACAGGAAGTTCACATCACCGAGGTAAGAGCTAAACACTGCTGCACTTGAAACCAAATGCAAGAAACTATGAGATGTATCAGTCTGTGAGGTATCTACAAACAGTTGGTCTAGACTGAAAGCGACAGTGTCCATGGGCACAGCTCTGGGGAGAGCCCTCGCCTAGCTCACGAATCATGTGCCTCTGTTTTATCTAGAACACCTCTACCTCGACTTTCTTCTCAGAAGACGCATGATGAATACTTAGGGGTGACTCGTATTGATGTTTCCACTTTTACCTTCACGTAATTCAGCAAGGAAAAGGTGCACAGGCATACTCAATTCAGAGAGCATCACACAGCAAGGGGGAGGTGCGTGTCACCAGCTTATCAATCTAGGAGGTGAAGGACACGTACGCACAGCACTGGTATTTGTTGCACTATTTTCAATTTTTTTATAGGTTTGAAACTGTCAAAAGAAAAAAAGTTGGAGAAAAACATTGGGATGGAAATTAGGTTGACTTCAGAGGAGCTGATTACAAAGCCTACGCTTCACCCTTCCCATTAGGGCTAACAGCAAGAGCAAAAGTCCAAAAGCCTGGCTGACTCCGACGTGGTAGCACATGAGTGAATCCCAGCTACTGAGGAGGCTACAGCAGGAGGACTGCCAAGTTCAAAGCAGCTTGCTCAATTCAGCAAGACCTTGTCTCAAAAGAAGAAAAAATAAAAAGTGCCAGGGATGCAGCCCAGGGCTCCCTTGGTCCAACACCCAGTAGCAAAAGGGAAAAAATTTTTTTGATTAAAAATAAAGATGATAATTCTAAGAAATAGTAAGTAATCACAAAATCAGCCAGCATCAGGTTTCTGTTACGGCTGGAGCCTGAACACAATGCCTGCTGAGAATTCTGTGAGGGGCAGCACAGACGGCGGCGCACACTGAGGCATCTCGGATAACAGGACATACAGAAATCATCTGACACAAGATTGTCTCCAAACCAAATCCGACTACTAAGCAAACTTTCTTTCAAGCTGAGTTTTACTATTTAGTTTTAAAACTAACACATGGTCACAGAAATCTAAGGATTCCAGACCCAGTATCAGTGTCATAAATAAACACTTCAGCTCTGTACCAAGAAGTCTGTTGACAAAGGTACATAATTATCATCTCATTTAATCCTCACAAGGATAAAACAGGTATCATTATTACCCTCAACTTGTAAATAAAACAACAAAGGTTTGGAAATGTTATATAACTTCTGTAAGGTCACAATGCTAGTAAATAAATAACAAGAGCCTTGGAACTCAAATAGTCTGACTCCAAAGCCCACACTCTTTGTTCTACAGAATCTATAACTTACTCTGAAATAAAAAATTTAAACTGACTGTACCGATCTAGTGTCTCTCAAAAACTAAACAAATGAAACATGTCACGGAAGAAAATCAAAAGCCGGTCTCTGTTCCCTGATATACACTTGCTTTTACATGGGCACCAGCAGAAGGAAGTCAGAATTTAACCAGATGGCCAACTTACTGCTAAACTCCAAGCAAGCTATTCAAATACATAGTTATAATGTGTTTCACATAGGTCTGAAACACATACCAACCTCTCCCCTAGCACTTCACCCCTGCTCATTTGAGGAAAAAACCCAGACGACTTAGGGCAGCTACACCAGCCTCAAAACACTGAGCTGAAACAATGACAGGACAGGGAAATAAGAAACTAACCTTCAGCACTGCCGCCACAGTAAGCAACCTTGGAGAATGAGGCAGGTCCTGTAAATCCGGCGCTGGGGAGTGTTCTTGGTCTCAGCGACCGGCATCCCAGTCCACCCAGTCACAGGAGCGTAGACCCTCTCGGTGGCCCGAGACAGCTTCCGTTCCCGTGCAGCTCGCATCTAACCCACCATTCCCCTACTAAGTATCTCCGAAGCCAGCATCACCTTCTGCAGCTAACATCAGTCTCCCTGGGGAAACCCCATCCCAAACGGCCTCCCCCATCTCCAACCTAAGACCCTGACACTGCCCCTTCTCCAATAAGTGAACCCCGTCTATTTCTTGTAGCATTTAACAGAGCTGTGGCCAGAAGTTTCTTTAACTGAGTATCTGAGCTCATCTGCCTCCTCACAGACACAGTGAACTCTGAGGACAGAGACGGCTTCCTCACTCTCGTGTCACTGTGGCCCAGAGGACTGCCGAGTGAATGATTACATGCAGAGTGGCCAACTGTGTGTCGAAGATTACAGGTGTATACAAAAACACCCAAAAACCAAAAACAAACCATCATAAGGAGGTCCCTTGTAACATGAGTCCTAGGGCACAGGATTTTATATTCTAACACTGAAACTGATATGGCAATGCTGGTCTGTTTAATTGACAGGTTTTTTTTTCTTTTAGTGATTCATAAAATAATGGTGCATTTTAGAACTTACACAGAGAACTCGTGGACCTACAACTCACCCAGTCCCGAGTTTAAACCTGGTAATCAAGCCTCCCTTCTCTCTTGGCCACTACCCCACCCCTGCCTACCAGCAGTAACTCACAGTCCCCGGGCTGCACGGGTGTCCCCGCCTCCATCCTCGCTGGGTGCCCTAGCTCCTCACTCATTCCCACCACAGCCTCGCTATTTAAACACCGTTCTTTCCAGATTCAAACCACACCAGGCACCTACTACAGCCAAGAACTGAAGATACTAAGCAGGTGGTTACACGTCCCTCTCTTTAATCTCTCTCAGTACAACTCACCCTAGGAATTTTGCTCACTTTATACTTCCCTCTGGAACTTTCTTCTTAACTTCTACCTACAAAACCCCCACCCACTATTTAAATTCCAGATTTATGTCACCTTCACTACACCTTTCCTAGTTAACCCCTATCTTCAGCTTTCACATTCTAAAACCCTGAAGTCTGACACACACCAGACCTACTTTTTGCTTCTGGTAGGTCAGGGCTGCCCCTCATGGCGAGGGTCCCTCGGGGTCGGGAGCACGCTCCTCTCCTCTCCTCCGCTCTGTCCCCAGCACAAAGTGCAGTGTCTGGCTAGGAACAGCTGCTCAGCAATTATCTGCACCTAATATACTGGTATCCCAGGGCAGAGAACAAATCCTTGCAGCTGTGGTGCAGCAGAAAGAGTTAAAAAGATCTGGACTAGATGACATACATTCTTAGAGCTTCAGTTTGTTCAACTGTAAATAATATTTAACAACCCAGGGAGTTGCTGTAATTACTGGAGATGATGCTGTATAAAGTACCCAACATAAACATGAGAATAAAAAGACACTCACCAGGCATTGTTCTGATTATTTCACTAAGTATTCAATAAATGCCTACTTATGGAGTAAAATCTCAAGGAAAGTATCCATTTGAAAAGTAGGAGTCTTAGGAGGCAAACATTTTGGAGGAAATCAGAGGAAGCAGGAAGATGAAATGGCAGGCAAAGATAAAAAGATCAAAAATGATTTAAAAGAACTGTACATGTATTATACATATATACGTTGTTTCCAAAAGTGAATGTAATTACTATGTATCACAAATATTCACTCATAAAAAAGAATCTCAAGAACATAAAATGTTTGAATGCCTAGCTTCTTAATCTTTTCCAATAAAGAATTCTGTGAGTGAATTAATTCAGAAATATTATACATTTAGCCCCAAATCTTTAGCACAGCTGCAGCCATTTAGATCACTTAGGAATAACACTAACTTGACAAGACACAGGAATCAATATGGATGCTGTACTGACAGGCAGAGATTATAACACTGAAAGAACAACGGCTTCATCACTGAAATTCTAGAGCAGTAAGAAGCTGCAGACCCACCTGAGTTACATGGTCCACAGGCAGCAAGAATACATTCTCTTTCTACAACATGCCTGTGAACAGTGTAAGAAGCTGCTTACCAAAGCCATCTTGAAATACTTCATAACAAATTACCACATGTACATTTTTAATATATTTGTATCATATTTTACAGGAAAAAAGCATCAAATAAGTGGATTTTAAGCTCTTTTTTTACTAAGTTATACAATTCCTTATATTGCCCACTTTTAAACTTCAAACAGTTCTCAAGATTTGATAGCAAGTGAACCAATAATCAATTCAATATATTACCAGATTATATGACTAACCGGAAGCTCCTCCCTCTTCAAGGAAAGAGCTTTATCCACTCAAAACCCAGAAAACACAGAGATTTAACCTTTCAAAGTCTCTCCAACCCCATTGGGTACTTTCAGTGATTCATAATATAATTACAAACCACAAGCAAGCAAGAAAGACCACTCCCTTGTGTCTGTTATAAACTGACACAAAACCATTGCAAAATTTCCACTAGGACATACGGTCCAACAATAAAAACAGAAGAAAATTCCCTCCTAAGTAATTCATATACAAACAGCTCTAGGACAAGGTATTCTCAACTCTAGGAGAGCAGTGAACCCCACATGATAAAATGACCAATATAAAACAAAATGTAAGCCAAAGAAATCACAAGAAATACACACTCAGGGCCAGGCCTGGTGGTGCATGCCTGTAATCCCCCGAAGTAGGAGGCAGAGGCTGGAGGACCACCAAGAGTTTAAGGCCAGCCTAGGCTACATAGTGAGACCCTGTCTCAAAAAACTAAAACAAAAAAGAAGCAGTACAAATTCTTAAGCACAGTCACGCTGTGTGCCTCGTGCTCCAGCTCATAGGTAAGAATGCATTCCGCCCCAGGGCTCCATGACCTACGGTATTACAACATATTGGATGGAGATGCAGATAGGGACATTCAGCTGCCTTCTGTTAAACCAGACATAACAGAATCTTCAAGTGTAAAACAAAATAATTAAAATTTCGCTTATTTCTGGATATACAGTTGATTTCACTGAAAGTACGTTATTCATGTCATGGGTAATTATTTCAGTATTGTTTTAAGTGCATCAACCAATTCATTCAAATTTTTAAAATCACTTTTAGATTCTCCGGCAAATTTTGATAAACATGAGCCACATGAAGATCTGCTCTCTGGGATGACCACTAATATTTTATTTATAATTTTAGGTGAATATACAGTAAAATTGACTTTTAATTGGCATGCAGTTTGATCAATTCTAACCCTACACAGATTCATGTAATTATCGCCACAGTCAGAATAAAGAACAGTTCTAGTACAAAAATAAAAAATCCATTCTGGGCCCGACCCCAGACGACCTGGGACGGGGTAGAATGGGAAGGTGAGCAGAGACCAAACAAAGCGGGTGCGCGTCCACATCGGGTAGAAATGCGTTCGCTCACCCAGGCTCGAGGGTCGCTTGATGAAGCGGTGACCAAGATGACAACGAGCACAGGGGTTAGGAAGGGGGACGCGAGATCGTGGGAATTCGGGTCTTTGTGGACGGAGAGAGGCTGGGCCGGCTGAGCCCCGCCAGGGACGGGGTCGCGCCAGTACACCTAGGACCTCAGGAAGGGAGGCGGCTGCCCGGCGGAGCCTGGGACGAACGGCACCAGACGCGAGACGAGAGCGAGGCGCCGAAACCCTCCGGGTCGCGGAGGGGGCCGCGAGGTCTCCTCTAGGGACTGAGCCACGCAAGACACCCGGTCATTCGGGGGCCAGAGATACTAAGTCTCAACCTCCTCGACTCCTCCCTCAAGTCGAGCCCTCATCGAAACAGGCCTGCAGGACTGAACACACTTGCACGAGCCACCAACCGCGAAACGCTACAGCCTTGGCGGCCACCGCGAAGCACCAACCCGCGGGCGGACTCTCAGACCTCGGCGCCGCAACGTCAGATCCCGCCAGGCCACTGTAGTCGGAGCGATAGCCTCTTGTCCACCCCTGGCGGGCCACCGTACTAGGAGCTGCGGCCTCGCGCCAGTCCCCTGCCGGCCACCATACAGGGAGATGTTTCAAGCAAGACCTGCGGCCAGCCGCTTCCGTGCACGAAGGCTTTCCCGCGGCGCCCCCGGCCTATGATCTGGATCGTTTCCTCGACCTGTTGTCTTCCCCACCCTCACCCAGTCACTACTGCGGCGAGCGAAGAGCCATCGGAGAGGATCTATAAGCAGTGCCTCTCTGGTAGACTAACCACATCACGGCTGTCCAGCGCCTATCGAACAGGTGGACTTCAATGCCCAGCAAGCCGTGCGACATTACGCGCTTGCCTCGGCCGGAACTACAAGCCCCGGCATGCCACGCGCCACAATCCTCGTTCCCCAACCAGTGTAGATCTCCAGGAATACCTGCTTTGCTGAAAATACTCGGTGTGCTCTCTTAATCGGCTGTAAGGGTCCTCTGAGATACAGTGAGGGCTGACGATTGGGCGCTTGAAAAACGTCCCGGGATATGTGCACTCATTTTCTTCTACATTCAGATTCTTGTTAAGGATTGAAACAGGACAGCCTTAGGCCTCAATCTTGAGAGATATGGAGAGAAATACTAAATTATTGCACAGTATAACCTTGTGTCGTATGCAGTACTGCAGATCCTACTGGAGCAAGGGTTACCAAACAAGATCCTGACATGCAGAGGAAATTACGTAGAGGCTGGAAGTAAAAAATAAATAAATAGCAGTCTGCACTGCCAGGCTATGAAGAAACCGCACCAGAATGAAAACCTTACAAAACGCAGAATTGAAAAGTTCAATATTAAATTTGAAATATGCATTTCAATTTTTAATGTGTTTAGCGGTTTGCATTCAATTATTTGTATTAGTCTCACAAAAACAAGTAACTACAGTAACCAAATCTATTTATTTTCCATTCATGCGGTTGGGCCACCAAAGAACCGAACAGGTTATGACAAGAAACAAATGAGATATTTATTAAAGTAAACAAACAAAACCGCTGTTTCCATGTCCGATTAAATAGCCTGTGGTTCCGCTTTTTAGATGCGGAGCTCTCTGGTTACTTGGGAGAAGTAGCAAGACTCAAGCAAGCTGTGTGCTTTTTCTTAACTTCCACAAAGACTTGGATTACACGAAGAAATATATATATATTAAACAGGCCATGAGAAACAATGCTTGGGTTTGTAAAATGACTATCATAATTATGGAAAACTAAATTGTCAATATACCACAAACATTGACTTTTTATGGGCTCATAGAAAAAGTTTAGAAAAAAAAGAAAAACAAGTTTTAATTGTTAAAAAAAGGAACACTTTTCCTTTTTACAACCTCAGGTAGGAGTCACAGAGGGACATTATATTCTGTAACACTGACGTGGCATCAGCTGCCATACATACTGCCTTCCAACTCCAGTGTGCTAAATTATGCAACACTAGCATGTAAATATTTAAAATCTATGATCATGGAAAACAATCTGCAGCTTTCCATACTCAGACACCAGAACAATATGCATGCAGTGAAAGAGAGCGTTTCCACTGGAGTGATTCAGAAGTGATGTTAATAAACTATAATTAGGTTATCTGATATTCATAGACATTTACAGTAAATAAACACATAATTGCGGCCACTTATTAGTAATATTATTAAGAAACTTTAAAATATGTTAAATATTTTATATATATATACTTACAGCACTTTAATCAATTGTGTAAATTAATGTGAAAGTTTAAACTACATAATTTATGTAACAGATGATGTCTTTTAAAGATTGTTGCACCTGCAGCACTGAACAGTATTCTTTCCTCTCAAGTCTTTGCTTTGCACTTGTGCTAGTTACCACTACACAGGAGTAAAGACTGAAGCTGTCCATTTTGGTTCACAAATAGCTGATGAGTCCTACTGAAGGGTAAAAATTATTTTAAAAGCTTGGTGCAAACCTTTTCTCCTTCCCATCTTTCAGTCCTTTCTCCTATATCTTCAATTTCCATCTCTCCACTGCCCCCTTTACCTCACCCCACAAACACACACAGAATCCTCACAAATTTGAAAGCATCTTCAGTGGACTTAGCTTCCTTACCTAGTGCAACATTTTTCTATCTTCTTTTTCTTTTCATACTGCAGCAAGTGCTACAAAGAAAACCTTAGGCCTGAAATGATGCACAGGCTGTCTTCACAACAACTAATATTTAAACAGAACTGTGCTAGGTCCTGGGAACATAAAGGAATTCAGATGTGGAGCTTATGGTTCCAAAATACAGAGTGATAGACACCATGATAAAGGTACAGACAAGTGCTAAGAGCACCAGGAAGGCCAGTTACTCTCAAATCAAAGAATCCCAAAGAAGGAAGCTCCTGAAATCATTAAATGATAAAAATAAGAATCAACTAGCTGCAAAAGAGGGCGGCTGAACCACTTTAGGATAAATTCATTACAGCAGGATCATGGGTTGGTGGGAACAATATGACAAAGCGTGAAAAGACACACTTGAGCCATTGTGCACTATGGGGGCTGGAGATACAGCTCAGTGGAATAAGCGCCAGGCTGGCAAGTGCAAGGTCCTGAGTTTGATCCCTGGTACCGCAAAAAAATGGGTACCATTGTGCACTATGATAGTGATCTTGAACTAAACTTGGATATGCAAAGAACCATCTAGGCGCTGACATAATTAGATTATATTTTAGACTGCTAGGTGCAGTACAAACGATGGACTGGGGAAGCAAGACCAGTTAGGAGATTGTTTTCATAATTTAGGTTTTTTTAAAGGGGAGATATAAAATAAAATAATGATATGGAAAGAGCAAAATATTGTTCAGTGATATTAAGATAGAGTCAAGATGAGGTCGGAGTGAGAGAAGGAATCAAGGGAGACTTGAAAGTTTCTGGCTTTTCAATCTTCCACACATTGATCTAGAATGTTTGAAAGTTGTCCCATGGCTATGCTCAGGAGACAGCTGTGTCTGGGATTTCAGGCAAAGATTTGAGCTGAGTACAGCATATACCTCTGGGACTCATCAGCTTTAAATGGCAGGCAGAACCATGGACACCAGGATTGTGAGTTGGGCGGATGGGGTTGAGACCCGGTAACCAAGAAGTCAACAGGCAGCAGAGACGAGGCAGGGAAGAGGATGGCACAGGCAAGTGTCTAAGGAACATGACTTTTACTATGAGCAGCGCACACTGGTTTAATGTGCTGAGGAGCCGAGCAAGAGCTGAACTCACTCCTGAGCCCAGCATTTATGAAACTGAAAAAGACAACAAAGCTTCTGGGGTCCAGGGATGTAGCTCAGTGGCATAAGCACCTGCCTGGCAAGCACAAGGTCCCGAGTTCAGTTCATGGTACCAGGGGTACAATATATTCAGGCCAGAGTTGGCATTCGTTAACACCAGGAGCAAAGCAAAAATTCTGAGAATTGGGATGTAGCAAATTAGGGTATCAAAGAAGGGAAAGAAAGATTTTGGGGGAGAAAAGTGAAAAACAGGCAAAAAAAAAAAAAAAAAGACACAGTGACCAAAGATGACAGGACCATAGAGCAATATTCACCAGGCTGGAGACTGCAAAACAGAAATCTTGCATACTGCTGAGCTTCCCCAGCCTATGTGTTTACCTTCAATGAGTACCGGAAGCAGAATGTGATGGCCTGACTTACAACTCTCACATCATTTCCTTTCTTTTTTTTATAATAAACCCACCCTCCCCCTCACAGTCAACTGCTTCAGGAGAGAGATTCCACCTCTTAACCAAAAGGCACAGCTTCTGGCCTACGTAACATCTAGACTCTAAAAATTTGCCTGAAGTTTACAGTCTAAATATTGTGGCCCATTGCTTTGGATTAACCATACACCTATGAGAGAAGTCCAAGCAATGAAACATGGGGAGAATGTGCTGGAAAGCCTCTAAGAGATGTATTTCTACCTATTAAAAAGTAGAGGCCAGCCTGGACTACAGAGGGAGACCCTGTCTTAACAACAAAACCAAAAACACAAAGCAGTACATGTTCTGTACATAAAGACCTAACAGCATTACTCACAATAAAAGCAAAAACAACCCAAACATCCACCAACAGAAGACAGAATAAGCAGTATGAGATGCACACATATGAAGGAATGCTACCTAGCCATTAACAGGAAGGAAATTCTGGCACATGGTGAACCTAGAGAATGGTATGCTCAATGAAATAGGCCAGTGACAAAAAGATAAATACCAGGTGACTCCACTCACAGTGCTGTGGCAAAGGTGCTTAGTTAACTGAGTCACCGGCAGAGGCCAGATGCAAAGACAAGCAAGTTTATTGGGGGCCGGCGGTGAGCACTAGTACATGACTGAGCACTGACCCTGAAGGGTCTATGGGGGGGTGCAGATATGATTTAGGGCAGCTATGGAAAGACTACAAAGAATGGGCTCAGCTTGTGACAAAGGAACACAGGTGTTTGACATTTTACAGAGGGGATAGCAGTCTTCTGACAGAGCATGGGGTGGTATCGGGTTAGGTAACTATGACAACATTTTCAAGAAACAAACTTAAGGAAACAGAAACTTAAGCTTTAAAATGGCACTAGAGGGCTGGAGGTACAGCTCAGTGGGCTAAGTGCTTGCCGCTGAGCACTAGGGCCCTGAGTTCGATCCCCGGTCCCGGAAAAAAAAAAAAAAAATAAATAAATAAATAAAATGGCACTAGAACACAAATGGTGTTGGTTTAGTTTTCTTTCCCACATCAAGAGGAATTCACTAGAGTAGTCAGACTTGGGGAGACAGGAAGAAAAATGATGGGTGCCAGAGAAAAGGGGTAAGGAGAACTGGGAAGTTGCAGTTCAATGGGCAATTTTGGTTTTATGAAAGGAAAAGGGTTCTTGGGACAGATGGTGATGATGGCTGCACAATGATATTGATGCATTTATGCTCCTGAACTGTATATTTAAAATGGTCAAATAACAAATTTTACTGTAGTAAAGAAGTGTGGAAAAAAACCACTGTGTGCCAAGACAGTTTGGTGTAAAAAGAAGTCTCTTCAGTTGGACCCCTACCTCACACTGTATGCAAAAATTAACTCAGAATGGATAAAAAAAACTTTAATATAAAGAAGTCTTAGAAGTTTTCTTATGTCATACGAGTAAATTCTTAGCCCTTGTACTTGGCAAGGACTTATCAGAGGTGACACAAAAAACATAAGCAAAAAAGAAAAATATGTAACTAGTACAACTAGATAAAGATTTCTTATAGTCCAACAACAAAATGAAAGCAAACCGATTAGAAACAGGCAAAAGACAGCAATAGATAATTCTCCAAAGGACCAGTGGCCAGTAAGCACATAAGGGGATACTGACCACCATTAAAGGAAATCAAAGTCACACCCATAAAGACACTTGCCTAGACTTTCCCCTCCCTCCTGTCCTTTTGATATTTGACCCAAGCCCCGCGCTGCTTGTGTGGCCCTGCATGATAGGTGGTTCCCCTGTCTGGGACCCGTGTGTACAATCATCTCCTTCCTTCCAGCCTCGGTCTCTTCTGCATCCAAACTGACTTGAATGGGCCATCAGCCTAAATCTAAGTTCTCAGAACAAAAGTGGTATCTTTTGACTTTGATTTCCTTTAGTGATGGTCAGTTTAGATTTTGTGATTACAGGTGATGCTCATCCTTCAGACAGCCTGTATGTGCAAAGTCAGCTGCTTGCTGATGGCTCTTTCCTAGTCATTTGCAGACATGGCACAGAGCCGTGAAAAAATGAGTCCCCCAAGTGTGTCCCCAGCTGACACCACATAAGGCCAGGTTCTGTGTTCTCCCTCCAGCTTTCATACTGCAAACCAGTGTCCCTTTCATAGTATACTTAACACTGTCCTTTTCATGTTCTTGCACTTTTCTTACTGGTGATTTCCATGTTTAAAATGGCACTGAGCAGCAGTGATAAAAGTACCAGCTGTGGTGTTCTTGTACATTTAAATATATAAGATTTTGTTCATCAATGATATCTCCATGAAGATGGTAAAAGGGCATTCAAGAACAGAAGTGAAGAGGCTGTACAGTGCCTTAAAAAGAAAACACGAGACAGATAAGCATCATTCGCTCGTGAGGCGCTGCTGCCAGCAGGGGCACAGCTAAGTCTGTGAGCCAGGCTGACGGTGCATGCCTGTAATCCCAGCATGCAGGGAGACAGGAGGAGCACAAGTTTGAGCCCTCCCTGGGCAACTTAGCTACTTATCTTGGGGATGTAGCGCAGTGCATAGACTCTGGGTTCAATCACCAGCACCACACAATAAAAGTCAACTGCATACAGCAAAGAGGATATATTTAAACAGAAACATGCCTAAAACGGGTTGTGTAAAAAATGAAATAGTAAAGTCATGTTAATGCAGATAGTGAGCTGTGTGGAAGGAGTGGGTGTGGCAGGTAATTTCTGTGTCACTGTCCAAGTATCTGGGGGAAAACTGTTGGTAGTGGCTGAACCCGGAAAGTAATTACATGTGCAGGACAAAGCCAGCCCAAGAACACGGGAGCTCCTTGAAGCACGTAAACAAGCTATTGCAGCTTGTTAACTGATTGCTGGGCAGTGAAGCGGGAATTAATATCAACCTCTCGAGGATATAGACAAACGCTCCACTGTTCTTGGCTGGCTCCTCTCCTAAGCTTAGGAGAGAGAGGAGCTCCACCGGACCCAGCTATTTGTCTCGTCCAGCTTTTCCTCGTTCCCACCACCAGGGCACAGCGAGAACCCAATGAGTCCCGCTATTTGGCCCCTGCCACAGGGACCCCCCCAGTAAGGACAAAGTGGGCAGCAGGAAAGCTTCCAGAGGGCACATAAGGTGAGGGAGGGGGCAAACTGGTGAGAGCCAGTATTCAGCACTGGAGTGCCTTGGCACTGGCACATCAGGTGTGAAGCACGGGCATATGGTCCTTTAGGGCCTGAATATACATAATCTTCAAAGAAGCCACAGAGAGAAAGGGATATTGAAGTACTAGCAGTTAAAAACAGGGCAATTAGAGTCTCAAGAATCCTGGGGTATATGTACATAGAAGTGTTTGTTGCATGTTTGACTCCTGTATTAATTTTTCTTTTTTGGATGTTGGTTAGGAGGGGTTTTACAACCATAAAGGATTTGGCTCGGAACATTATTTTAACATCAAGTCCCAAGACTAAGACGGACAAGGAGGGCAGAGCAACAGCACTGCCAATAGAGCTCAGGCCTCACCCAACCTAGTAGGAAAGGAGCAATGAGGCAAAGGAGTCCTTTCCCCACCAGATAGGTGTTTCCGCGAAAATTCCATTTTTTGACATATCCACCCTGTCACTAAAGTTCAAGCTCCCAGTGATCCACAAATAATTCATCTTCTGCTTTGTGCAGATATTAGATCCTCATATGTGCAAGGGACTGCCTTCACAGCAGCTATCACTCAGGCTATTCATCCACAGTCTGGAGGAAAAGGAAAAAACAAGACTGTTTGTTTTTGTTGTTGGGATGAGGGACATTTTACCCAAAACTGCCCTGTTTCACCTGTAAAGGCAACACAGTCATCATCTGTCTCTTCAACAAAACCTTCCAGTCCTTGCATAAAGTGTCAACAAGGGTATCACTGGGAAAATGAGTGTAACTCTAAAATTGATTCCTTTTTCTAGGGAACTGGCAGTGGGGTCTGCCTCGGCCCCATCAAGCAGTAGGGTGCAGCCTGGTGCAGGGAAGGCCCCGCGCTCAGGGGCAAGGCAGTCTCAGCTGGGATTTCCCAGCCACCCGTGTGTCCACAGGTCCAGCCGCAGCTATCCGTGTGTGCCATCAACTACAGGCCTGTGCGCCTGGGGCTCAACAGGAGGGTCCTGACTGCTCATAGAGCCAGACCCTTCTATGGGGGTCAATCCATTCCCAGGGTTACATCCCCATCATCTTTGGCAGATGGCTGTCACTCACATTCCTGAATTTGGTTCTTTATTTTGGGTCCTTGTTTCAGTAGACACTGCCTTAGGATTCATTTTTTGCTTCCTCCCACACCAGGGAAGCAGCCAAACGTGCCATTGCTCATTGTTTGGATGCCTTCAGTGCCCTTGGCTGTCCACAGGCACTTAAGACTGACAATGGCCCAGCATATACAAGTGCCGCTTTCCAAAAGTTTTGTAACACTTTTCATATTTCCCTTGCCACAGGGACTCCTTAAGCTTCTAGGTCAAGAAATTGTTGAACACATTCACTGTACAATCAAACTTCAATTACTAAACAAAAAGGGGGAATTTTTCCCTACAAAATTCACATCTCATATAGAGATGTGACTTCACTTGACAGTGTATACTATTAACTTTTTAAATTCTACAAAAGATGGAAGGACAGCAGCAGGAAGAAAATTCCATCAGGTAAAAAAAAAAACGACTAGGAAGGGTCCTTTGGAGAGATCTCCATACCGGACAATGGAAGGGACCCAGTGAGTTACTTACCTTGGGTGCAGAATATGCTTGTGTAGGGCTGGGGATATAGCTCAGTGGAATAAGTGCCTGCCTGGCAAGCACAGGGTCCTGAGTTCAATCCCAGTACTGCAAAAAAACAAAAACAAACAGAATATGCTTGTGTTTTCCCAGAAAATGCTGAGCAACCTACCTGGGTACCAGAGTGTGTTATCAGGCTATATCATGAACCCAGATCTGGAGAAGTAGCTAGTTCTACCTTTTGGGGAGTTGGTGTGCAGTCCTGCGACAGTGATGCCTGAGAGACTGCTCTATGGCTGATAGACAAGAATGAAGCTATATTCAACCTGGGGTCAACCAAAGAAATTGATTCGGAATGCCTAAGAAGTAGTAATCAAAATGGGGATTAAAGATCTGTATGTGTGATAGAGTATATAGAGATAACTGAGCTGAAAATTACCAGTGTTCTTAAGACTGAATAAAATACAAAAATATATACATATTTATTATACATAAAGGATTATATTGCATCTAAATTTTTTGAGATCTCTGCTAACTGACAAACAATAAAATCTGACTAGTCTATTTATAATTATGAGTTTCTAAAAAATTGTACTTAAGGTACTAGAGTTCAATTTGACCAAGAATATATTTGAACGCACTCTGATTTTATGTTTGTTTGTTCTGTGTACTTGTTTATATGTTTGTCATTCTGTGAACAGCTGTTCCCTTTTATTTTGAGCTCAATATTTTTTCTCTTTTGTTCATAATACAATTTGGGTTATAGATTTAAAAATCATAATTTCACCTGAATTGCCAGCTGATATAAGTAATATAAAAATTGGCTTTCTCACAGCTCATCAAAAATTAAAATATTTAACCACAATTCCTCAGGATGAGGAGAAATTATTGGGCAGGACTCCAATTGGTGAATAAAGGGATGGCCAACCTTTGTTCACTAATAAGGAGCCCCCATTGAGCTCAATAGTCTCTTGGGAGACACCCCCAATAACTGGGTCATTGATCAAAAGATGAAGTCTTCCAGGAAAGATACAATAGGGTTTTCTCACACAAGATGCTCTTGATACGAAGCTAAATTAAGAAACAAAGGTTTTCACACATGTATGGTAATTCATTATTGTTAATCTCATGGTATACTAAATGTATTCATGATTCTGGAGGTACAGATCTTCCAAAATGTAAAGCAAGGATTGCTTAAGATAAGATTTTTCATTCAAATTCAGACCTCTACCTTTAACAAAAACTCATGTCCATCTCATTAAAGGATAACAGATTAGGGGCTGGGGATATAGCTCAGTGGAATAAGCACTTGCCTAGCAAGTGCAGGGTCCTGAGTTCGATCCCCAGTACCGCAAAAAAAAAAAAAAAAGGATAACAGATTAGGGATAAGCTTCTTAGGTAGAGATGATTGGTTAAAAGGGTTATGTTATGTCAAAATGAAAATTTAAGTTTGTTATAAAATATGCAGCAATACTATCTATGGTTTTGATTTCTAATTTCTATGTAAAAATATGTAACTATTATCACTTCTGAGCCTTTTAGCTAAGATCAAGTGAAATATGTAACTATTATCTCTTAACATTCTGTAGGGGGGCTGGGGATATAGCTCAGTGGAATAAGCACCTGCCTGGAAAGCACAAGGTCCTGAGTTCAATCCCCAGTACCACAAAAAAAAAAAAAAAACACCATTCTGTAGGGATTTAAATGATAGAATATCTATGGTTATTAGAAAATAACATAGTCCCATGTTATGTTCTAAGGTGTTTGATATTCAGACAGATAGTAATGTTAAGCTTACTGCCTCTATTACAGTGTAATGTCAATCAAGCTTCTCTTCTGGATGTGTAACAACTGAGATTTGAGGACCAAAAATTAGAGAGATATATGGGCTAAGAGGAGAACCAATATTTTGGCTCTAGCCCTCAGTGATCAGTGAAAGCCCAGCACAGAAAAGAACCTCTGCTACAACATCCTGTAACTTAGTTGAGTCTCTGATTTTCTAA
>PVLD010017003.1:0-43304 GCA_004027595.1 Dinomys branickii
CAAGAGTGTGTTTGAAGCAGTGGCTTCCTCTTTCTCCATCTCTTCTCTCTCTGACTGTGCCACGGCAGCCCTCCAATTCTTTCCTCCAGGAGAGGTTCTGCTTGGTTTTTGCTAGAGCTTCAGTTTCCATTTCAGATCCTTCTTGAGTTCAGGGTACGTACCTCTCTTCTTTCTGTCTTATTCTAGTCATGTTATTTATCTGATTCTCTTTAAATAAAGTTACAGACTTGATATTTGTTACAGACTTGATATTTCACCTCAGAATTCTTTTTAGTCTTTGTACAAATTATCCTTTGCCAAGAATATTAAAACTCCTACTCTAAACAGTTACGTAAAAATACATCCCGAAAGGCTTTTATGACTAATATCTCACTGCTACTATGAATATGCTGCATTTTACTGACCACTACTAGTGAGGGAAAGCACTGTGAGTCCTCGTGCGAGGGTCTGACATTAGCCTGACATAAAGTACCCTCCCTGAACACATGTCTGGGCAGGGACCATCCGTCTGCACTGAATTACTACTTGTCCTTTGACAGGGCCAACAGCTGTTCAACAAGTTGTGTGAACTCAACCTATGCTCTGTGAATGACCTGTAGCTTGAACTAGTTGGTTACCTAAACAGCCAGGGGTGAAAGAATACTGAGAAAAATGTCTTTCCTCATTTTATTGGTGCTCTTTATAACGATGATGTACTGTTCATTTGAAAATAGATATCTTTTCCCCCATTACAGCTACATACACAACAGGTGTATATTGTTGTAGAATTCACCTCAAATTCTATACTGCCCTCATTGCTTGCTTTTCTTCTGTAGCTGGACGTTTAGATTGGTCTATCTTCATACACACACAATGAAGACAGAGAGAGGATTGAAAAATGTTAAATGGTGGAAGGAATATTCTTAAATGAATGTCAATTAACTGAGTTGTATGTGCTTTAATGTTGTAGAAGTAATTAGAGGAAAGTTTTTAAAGTGAAAGGACCAGAGTGAAAAGTGACCATCAGCTGCCATGCATTTACAGCAGGTTTCCATGAATTGTTCTAAAGCCCATGGGATGATAGAGAGATGAAAACCTTTGCTAACAGATGTCCGTGTTTTGTCCAGTGGCTCAATAATTTCAAATCTGACCCTGGAGCTTTTCCATACTATGATCCATACAGTATAGTATTAAGTAGGAGGCAGAGCACTTTTGGATCTCATCCAGGATGTTTTATCTTGGGAAATACTAGAAGAACCTTTAACAAAGTCTCTTCAGTTATAACTCTAAGAATGTATTATGTTGGCAAAATTTCAGCAATGTCCCCATAGTAAATTCAGCAGGAAAAAATGCTAGTGTAACATTTTCATTTGCGCAGCATTACTCTATAAGAATGCCAAGACTATTCGTACAAATTTTGAATTACATGCATCAGGTATGCTTTGTGAGTGTGCAAACAAAGGCTCTTGAATGTTGTTATACAAGTACATCCCAAGCGGTTTGCTGAGTGACAGGAACACGAGGCATGGGGCTAGAAAAAACTTTTGGTCATACGAATAATGGTACAAGTTGATCATACAAACTCCTATATGACAGGTGACAGGAAATCAAATCACTGAAAGAATGGGGACAGGTACAAGTATAATACATGAAAAGGAAAATATGTGTTTGTGTCATATTTAATCAATATTCAAGATGAATTGATTTTGATATTAAAAACGTAATTTTTATTAATTTGTTAATATACTGAATATGATATTTGCAAAACGAATGAGAGGAATTCAGCCTCTTAAAAACATTGGAGTCTTTAGCTCATTTATTCTTCTGGTTATTCTTCTCAAAGAAAAATAAAAAGTTGAGACTGAAGCTGTGACCCAGATTCCTGCTCTAGCCCTCTAGAATTCAACTTCTTTTTGTTTCCTTTGTAAGTTGTCAGCTCCACCACTGAAGACTATAGTGCCTGTCTCATTAAGAGTGATTCCATTTGCACAGAAAAAACAAAGCTCTGTATGTACTAGGTACTATGTGTCAAAGGATCAAGTAGGCTGGTGAGTTATTCGTTTTGCCTCTGAATTAGCTCACCAGTAACTTTTGATCCTTGAAGCTAACTGGATCGAATGACAATGCAGAAATTCTCCCATACACGCTGAAGGCCGAAAACACTCTGCAACACGCTCAGGGCTGTTCAAGCTTGGAGGCCTTTGCTTAAAGGAAGCTCCTTGGCTCGCCACCACCTTCTCCAATTTAGGTTTGTGCTGTCTGGGTCCTGTGGTTGCCAGGTTCCCTCTGCAAAGACTCAGTGTTTTTCTCACAGTACTGAGAGGACAGAATCATTTTGGAGTCAGAAATGAGTAAAAATAATTTAAATGTAGTACAACGGCTGTGCGCCTGTTGTTGTCAAATCCTGACCTTCATTTAGGAATGACTATCTGTGCTGCATTCTGGCACTATGACTCTGGCATATTCCCCTCCTTAGTTTACACTTGTACTGTCCAGAACAGTAACCCCTGGGCCTATGAGGCTATTAAGCAATTGACACATGACTAGTCCACACTGAATTATTTTCTTGGTATAAGCACAAAACAGATTCAAAAACTTAGACTGAAAGAAAATATATAAAATATTCTGCTAATATTGTATAACAAATACATATGGAAATGATAAAATTTTAGATACATTGGGTTAATTAACATATATCCATACAATAAATTCCAATGGCTTAGTTTTATATTTTTCTTAAATTGTACCTATGGTTAGCAATATATTTTTATTAGTAATGCTTCATGCTCTTTCATAATGGAATCCAAACTTCTTAGGACAGATTATGATACCCTGGAGTACTCAGGATCTAGTGCCCAATAATTTTCTCCATTTGCAAACTTGCCTTTTCCTTATGTTTCAGACAGATCAAATAGCATGAAAATAAATACTCCATAGTTTTTCCACATCTCTTAATTTTATACAATTTCCTATTTCCTGAGAAACTCTTTCATTTAGTGAATTATCATGAACTCTGGCAGACTTAGATGGCAGGGATAAAATTCTCTAGTTCTAAACATAGCCTAAGCATTTGTTGAGTAAATGCATTTTAGAAAACGAGCATCAGGTTTTTTAGAAAATTATTTTTCATTATCTGTTATAGATAGATGTATATAACCGCTCTGATAATGAAGCTATTCTGCATTTATTGTGATAGAAGAGGACTGAGCTAATCTAACATCAGACACATTCTAAAAGACAGCACAGATCAGTCACATGTACCTTGAACAGGGTGAGGAGACAGTGATCAGAATCTAGTCCTTTTCTTTTTGCCTTTTGCCTGTGTGCTCTTAGAGAAACCAATTAGCTTTTTCTGGATTTGTGCCATCAATTATACAACAGTATGTGTTCTAAAATCCTTAAAGACTGGGATTTTAGATCTGTATGCTCTCACATCTTTTCATAATATTATAATAATTATAAAAGACACTTCAGCTAGTTTTTAAAAATTTATCTTATATGTTCTTTTTTATTTTAAAAAGAAAGCTAGTTTCCATTTCTCAGTACAAAATAAATTTAAGTTTATTCAAGAATCACAAATTCTATTCTATAGAAAGATATTGGGCATAAACTATGAAAAATAGTTCCACTGAAGTGGCAAAATTCTGCACTGTGTTGAAGTATAGTGTATTCATTCATCTGTCCCAGAAATATTTTTCAGTATTTATATTAAGTACTAAATGTTGTTTTGTCTTCCACCAGGCATAAGATACACATTTTTTCAAGGGAAAACAAAGCTAACTGAACATATTCTTAAAATAAGTAAAGTCCTTTACAGATAATCAGTAAAAACTAATGAGTATAGAGAATGTGTATTTCCTTGTAAACCAGATTCACCAGTGTTTACATTGTTATTAAAAAATATCCAGGAGCATCTGTTGTAAAGTGATTTCTGTAGCTCTCGGCTTGGGCTAGAAGTCTGTGATTTCTAACTCCTCTTTGGATGGAGGCCCAAGTTCAAACATCAGAAGCTTGAAGCCAGGGTTCATATACTTGTAAATGGCATTGAAGTTCTTTCTTGGTGTGAGAAAAAGAAGTGGCTGGAGAAGGGCCAGCACAGAGGGCTTGTTCCTAGCTGTGGTGGGGGGTATAGTACCCAGATTCAGGTGCTTCTAGAGGAATAGGTTCAATCCCAGACAATATCCAGACATTAAATTTAATTTTAAGAAATTTAACAATGTGACAGCAGAAGAGAAAATAGCCATCTAGAAAACAAGGACAGAAGCTTGTTGAAGGAGAAAAATACCATTGGATCCCTGACCTTGAATTTCTAGCTATTAGAACAACAAAGAAATAAATTTTTACTGCTTAAAGCATACAGACTGTGGTTTCTGTTATGGCACTTCACATCAACTCACATAACCCTCTGTTCCTGATCAAAACGTTCAGTCATAAAAGGTACTGAACTTTTTCTACAAGATTATATTAATCTAATTTTGTCATTAAAGGATGGTGTTATTTGTAAAAGACACTGACTTTCATGATATATAAAGAGTTTTATTCTTATGTCTGAAATTTCCTAAAGACGTGACTGTAGAGAAATGATTTAAATATCTTTAAGCTTCAGTTCCTTTTTCTAAGTTTAGCTATTTTTGTTTTTATTTTTTATGAGTAAATATTTGTAGTACATAATTATCCCTCAAGAGGCATTGATACATGAACATGTCACGTTAGTTCTTCTTTCAAGCCCTCCCCATCTTTAATCAGCAAAATGAAGGACAGGAAGCAGGAAGCAGGGGGATAGATCTTTCTCAGTGGGAAGGGGATCAAGAGATGGACCTTTAGTTCCTTAAGACAAGCCAGATATGGAAGGGCTCTTCCCGTCTAATGACTAATGCAGGGCAAACACTCAAGAAAAGTGAGTTCATATTTTAGCTGTCTCATCATTTCTTCTCTCTAATACTGTCATAAAATAGATGTTAGGGGAATGGCTCGGAAATTAAGTTTGAATCCCATTTGAATTTATCAGGTCTACATTCAAATCTTATTTGTGATACCTACCAATTTAGGTTTTGGAGCAAGTTATCTGATCTCTCTAAGCCTTTGTTTTCTCATCTGTAAAATGTCCATCATGCATTTAGGAGGATTAAGTGTGAATTCTTCATGGCAAAGTTTGCTTTTTAAATAAACATGTAGATTAATTTTAAATCAATTTGGCACATGACATAGATGAGTTTTTCAGTTTTTAATGAACTGAAATAGAAACTTCTGAATAAGCAATGTCTGCCTGTGCAATAAATGTCTTTAAGGTAAAATACATATTTTATATACCTATTTAAGGTAAAATAGGTACTTGATAGAACTACATCAGCACGAACAAATCAGATGAAAAATCTGAAATGTGTGGTTTTTTTATACAATGTAGTACTTACTCTGTCATAAAGAAGGTAAATGGATGCACCTTGAGACCATGCTTTTATATGAAATAAATAGTACACACGTTTAAATGTCACGTCTTTCACTGGTGTGAGAAACTGAAACTGTAAATAAGGACCATAATGTATATAGCTACTGTGAAATAGGAAGAAAATATTCAAATGCAAAGGGGAGTAATGAAGGGGAGAGGGTAAGTAAGGTAAGGCAGGGAAAGGAAAGAGAGAAAGTCGAAAGGATATAATGGAAATGAAGCCTTTGGAGGGGAATAAGGGTAGCAGGAGGGAAAGTATTGGGGAAACAAACTAATCAAGATATGTCATGTACAGGTAAAATTGTCTAGGATGAATGTGATCATTGTGTGTGCCTAAAACGTGCCAAAAAATTAATCTGAAAGAAGAAAAATTTGAAAGTGTTTCTATGTACCTACTGCATTAAGAAAACCCCCAAATTACTAATGTCTGAAGATACTACATTCCTGAAAGGAAGGGAGAAAAATAAAAGAGGCTATGAATTCTGTTCTAGGAGCTCATCTGGAGACTTGCAAGTTCTAATTCTAACTTCATGTGATTTTGTGCTTAGAGAAGTGCTGAACATTACAAAGGCTTCAAACCATCTCCACAAATTTGTAATATGTGTTGACATTAGTTTTTAGCAAGGAATTCACAGCAAGGTAAGTGATATGATACCACGACCACTAATTTTACCACCTTTGTACATTTTCAAATGGGTAATGTTTGGAAAAGAGCTTAACATATTTTAAAAAACCTTCAGGAAGGTCACTGTTATTAGTCACATGCATTCGCATTTGTTTGTCTATTAGCTTCATGGATGCTAATGTTTACAACAGTCTATGACCTTTTTTTTATACAGAACCCAGCACATTTGTTTCCTACATATTTAAGGCTTCAAGTAATGCTCCTGGGTCCCGATTCACTAAGACACTTGGCAAATGTTAATTCCACTATCACCAAGCATTATTCCCAGAATTTCCTTAATACACATTTGCAGGCCATATGTGGGGTTGACACAGGTACATAACACATTTTAAATCCTTTTTTCTTCCCCTTTCCCTCCCCTTCTGCCTCTCTCGTGTCTTGATTCCCTCCCACTTCAGAAAGCTCTGGCTCCCTACTTTCTACGATCTTTTATTTTGCTCTTTGTGATTTCGGTTTCTCATCAAAAAGAAACCATGCGATGTTTAAACTTTGCATTTAAACTTTCACACATTTTGCAAAATTTTGCACAATTCATAATAGCTGAATCTCCCCAGAATCTTATAGCTACAAAATCTCGTGAGACATGGTGTGCACTGAGTATTCAGAAATGTTGCTACAAAGTAACAAGATTTTAGTATTTCTTAAAAACATGATCCCTATCCCTGCTGCCTGTGTAGGCATTTTATAAAGCAAATTAAAACAGACATAAACTCTGTTGTCAGGGAACTTAATAGCTAAAGCTTCTTGATTGGATTCACCCAGTGTTTTAATAAAATCACTCATGGTCCAATTCTTCTGTCCTCATTCTACTGCTGCTGAACTCCCAGGATAGCACCAGTGTGTTGGCTTTTCTCATTCTGCTGCACTAATGCCTGCTGCTTCCCCACTCTCTAATCCTTTAATCATACCTTTGGGAGAGTAAGATGTAGTAGACAGCTTGGGATCACCTAACATGCAGGAACAGCAAGTTGTTCTCTGAAGCATATGGAGGCTTCCAATGTGCCTTATTTTCTCTTTTTCACTCAATAAATCTTTGCTTCTGCCCAAAACTCTAGAGGGTATTTCTAGCTGATAGTAAACCCTGAAACCAGAGTCCTAATCTCTTCCTATCTTTGCACTGAGAAAAGAGAGGCAGTTTAGGAAGATTCCAAGAATTTAAGACTGTGTTGCCTCACAAACACATGTACTCTTAGGTCAGGTATTAGGAACAAGAAGTGACTACAGTTTTGGTCTAAGTTTGATAAGAACTCATTCTTCCTGACAAACAGGGGCCTGTTCAGTTTCTAAGCATTCCCACCACCTCAGTTGTTTTTCTAAAGGGGTAAGATGTTACCTAAAGTACCTTATGATGAAATGAAATGAGATTTCCATTAAAAGTTGGCTGGGTTTTGCATTATTGGGTCCCTGGTTATATTTTAGCTGTCTTAAGTACATGCACACAACGCATGGTACAAGTACATAACACATCATAATTCTTTTTTTCACCTATGGTTTTCAAGATTACTTAAGTAATGTCTGTTTTACTTGGTTCCTACACTTACAATGATAGTGTTGTCTTTCTATATGGAAGAAACAAGACAGAAAAGGAATCATTGCATAGAAATGTTACAGTTTAATTAAACCACCAAAGGGAGAAAAGAAGATACACTTGGGTAGATGAGAGGAAATTATAGGCATAATAGAACCTTATATGGCAGGAAGAAAAGGGTAATGGACAGGGACTATTTTGGTTGTTATCATCATTTTTTAAAAATACGTCCCTGTGTACAGGGAAAGGAGGAAGCATTAAAACACAGGGAAGTTACAGAGTGGTGAGCAAATAATGCAAGGGCTGTAAAGCCATTGTATTTCTCAGCCAGGAAAGCTGCAGAAGGAAAACAGTACAGTATTTAAAACTATTTTTCTAGGTCTGGAGTTGTAGCTCAGTGCTAGAGCTTTCACACTTCTACACTTTTAAAAAACTATGTAATTAAAAAAGCAGAAACCATTTTTTTTCTGGAAGTGACTTATAGCCTAAAGACCACAATGGAATGAGAGTTACCCTGTGAAAAGCCGCTGAAGGAACCCACTTGTGAGGTGAGGAGATTCTTCTCTTCACTCTTGCTTTTTTTATTGGAGGAGTGTCTGAAACTGTTACACAAGCACACCACCACTGAGCTACAAACTCGGTCAAGATCTTTCAATGGGACACACATCAGAAATACAGAAGAAAGAGTTCCTATAAACACATATTGAAGAAGGAAGCAATCAGTTGGCGTCATATTTTGTCTAGGATTCATAAGACAAAAAGGAAGAGATAGTGGTGATGCTACAGTTTCCAGTTTCCCAGACCACTTAACAGATGGTGCGGCTGGGTGGTGGGGCTGGTGTTTGGCGGAGCAAACGATGTGTTTCCTGTGCACATGTCGTTTAGCACAGGAATCCGGAGATGTTTCAGACTCTGAGGTTGATCTAATAGTGGAGATTTCATGGATGACAGCAAAGAATGAATGACAGCACTGTCACACAGACCTGAGAGAGAAGCTAAAAAGCAGTGGGCAGAAAGTGTAGAGAGCTAAGAGCACAGTTTTGCACAGAGAGAAAGAGATGATTAAAGAGCAGAGAAACTTCAAATAAAAATAATGTAAAACAATTAAATAGATATGTTATTAATCTTTGACATTATTAAAAGTCACATGGAGAAATTTTTCCCACATGAGAACTGAAGCAGAGAGATTAAGCAACTTACCTATTTTGAACTTCAAAGTTTAGGCATCGATATGCAAACCTGGGTTGCCCAGTAAAGAAGGCAAAATGACTGTGAGAATGGGGAGACTCAGAAATGGTCTTTGACACAAAACTATATAGGCAAAAGAACTTTCCAGAATGGAAAGGTGCTTTTCATTATTAAATGTCTCAATCAAAGAAATATCACCAGGACTGAAAGAAGGTCCCTAGATGTGGTAGTTGGTGACCTGCAGGGACCTGTCTCAATGCAGCAGGGGAGCTAGGTCAGCCTTGAGAGGGCAAAGTTAAAATGAAGAGTAAGTGATCAAAAGAGGACTGAAAATTCTAGCGCATGAAGAGAAAAGAGAGGACCAAGCTAAAGCAGGTAAGTCTAGCTTAGCAAGGAAAACACCAGCACATGAGGGCAAATTTCAGCCATGTGATATGTACATACTCTTCAGGGATATACAAAATTCCTTTTAGTTAGAACAATTTACAGATGTTAAACTAGTGATTCTAATTTTAAAATAATGACTTCAACTGAATTTTACTTGACCAATAAATACATTATATTTATCATAGTAACTGCATCATAACCATGGGAGAACATGTTGAAGATGGAGCTCCAAAGACTTTAATAACGTCTGAAGGTCACAAAACCCAGTATATGTTAGGAATATGAATCAGGCTGCTTCACTTTATCAAGGATTCTTTCCTTCATATTAGACAGAAATGTTTGTGTAACCCTAATTATCATTTTGCCATTAAGAAAGCACATTTTTATTTAGAAGAAAAATGAAAAAGATAGAAAGGGAGAAATAAACATTAAGTTAATCTTCTAAAAAGCAACTACATGCTAATATAAAGTGAAATGACAATATTTTGTCATTGAGGGCTTCTGTAGCTTAAAAGGATCGTTTAGAAATGATCATGATAAATTTATTGCTTCAGTATATTACTATTAATAAAGTAAAATAGATAATGTAAAGTATTTTAAGCAAATCAGACCTACCGTTATTAAATAAAGAGCCCCACTATCAACACTGCTTTATCCTAGATTCTTCCACTAAAGGTAGTCTTCTAATATGCAAGGTTTAATGTCATGCAGAGAGAATCTTTGGAATGTTAAAATTGGAAAGGAAAATAGAAGAGTTCGCTTTACTTTTTACATAGTCTCTTTATCACTTCTGTCATAAACAACTTTGGCACTTTGGTGAAATGTGTGACTCTTTTTAGAATAATTTATTCTACTGGCGTATATTCCAGTACACTACAAGTATAATTGAATAAAATTATCAAAATTATTTTGAGAAAACTGAAATATATTGATGTTAACTTTTTTTGCTTTTTGTTAATTAAGTTTATTGGTACATTGTAGATATACATAATGATCACATTCATCATAGGGACTTTGTGCTTGTGCATGACATGTATTAGTTCCTCTTTTTCCCTTTTCCCCTCCCCACCCTTCAGTCCCCTCCCCTTCCTTATTGGTAGAAGCCTTGTTTCATTTTTCCTTCTTTTCTCCCTTTCCCTTCCTTTCTTTTCCCTAGTTCACCTTCCTTTCCGTTCCCTAATTCCTTTCCCAACTGAGCATTTTCTTCCTATTTCATAACATCTAATATATATTCTGGTCCTTATTTACACTTCTGGTTTCTCACACTAGAGGACCAATGCTGTATTTACAGATATATTTGATATATTTCACTTAAGAGTATGTTTTCAAGGTGCATCCACTTAGCCAGAAATGTCTCAAATTTATACTTCTTTATGACCATATATATATATATATATATATATATAAAATCTTTGTCCATTCATCAGTTGATGAGCATTCAGTCTATTTCCAAGATTTAGCTAACGCAAACTGTGCTGCTATGAACATGGGTGTACATATATCACTGTGGTAGGATAGTTTTCTTTATAGAAGACTAGAAAAATAACTTGGTCAAATGGACCCTCTAGTTTTAGTTTTTTGAGTAATCTTCACACTGCTTTCTGCAGTGGTTGCACCAGTCTACACTCCCCTTAACAATGCAGAAGAGTTCCTTTTCCCCACAGCCCTGTCAGCATTTGTTATTAGTTGGTTTCCTGATGGTAACCATTTGTTCTAGAGTGAGATAGAATCTCAGTTTTGTTTTAATTTACAACTCTTGAATGATCAGTGATGTTGAACATTTTTTCCCATATATCCCAGTTCTACTTCATCTGAGAAATGCTTATTCATTTCAGATGCCCATTCCTGGATTGGGTCTTTAAACTTAGGTAGTATAGGTTTTTTTAAATTCTTTATATATTCCTGATACTAGTCCTTTATCAGAGGAAGAGCTGGCAAAAATTTCTTCACACTATGTAGGTTTTCTCTTCGCTCAATGATTTTTCTTTTTTGCTGTGCAAAAGCATTTTGGTAAGATGCAGTCCCATTTTTTTGATTCTTTGTAATATTTTCCTTGCAATCACAATTTTGTTCACAGTTTGCTGTCTGCCTACACCTAGGTCTTCAAGATTTCCACCTCTTCTCTCTTCCAGCAGATTTAGGGTTCGTGTTTTAATATTTAGATCTTCAATACACTTTGATTTTAGTTTACATGAAAAACTAGTGATTGATCTAATGTTTCCTAGAAGTTTAAGAAAAGATAAACTTTATTTCAAGATATCTATAACAACTGTAATATGATGCAAACATATCTTTGATTTGTATTAGTGACAGCTAATGGAAATGTTAATAGAAATATAATAGATACTACTAATTTTAACATACTTTTTAAGTTATATTCTTCATTGAAAGAATTGTTAAATTTACTTTTGAGTTTAATGCAAATAAAAATGTATGTTTTATCTAAACAAATTCCTGGATTTTATCAATTTTAGCCACAAGATGTTTAAGACCAAAGAATGCAAATAAATCCTATAAATGTGAGGCAGATTAAGAAACAGAAACAAACTTCTCTTTTCCAAATGATCCCTGTAAACGTAAATGACAGGCGGATATCATGGCACAGGATTTTGAGATCAATTGATTTTACATAAATTACTAAACATGTAATACCATTTACAAAGTCCCTTTAAGTAGTTATTAAATTCAATAACTTTCCCTCATGGGATTATCTACTCTGAATCCCACTGGATTATACATAATTAACCAAAAATGACCTTATTGCCCCGCATTTCTGTGCTTTTCTCCTTTTGCTTGAAATGTGTTTCTTTTTGAACTTCAAGCCTACAGAATCCCATGCAAATCCAAGTCTGGTTGCTTTTATTTTACTATATATTCTATCGAACTGTTAGTTTTGACTGTAGTGTAGAGACATCAAAGGCAGAGATTGTTTTAAGCTTCTGTATATATTTCTCATTGCTGCGGGCCTTCCAATATAAATGCACAGTAAATATTTGCTGTTCAATTTTTTGATTTGCTCATCCTTTACTTTATTATATGTCCTCAGGGGTGGGTGCAGGGGCAATTAAAATTTTAAGTTAATGTGGTCTTTATTTCTGAATCCCTTTGTAAGTGTAGTTGTATTGTTTTCAGGAAAATCCAAAATTTGACTACAAGATGACTACAGGACAGCATCTCCATTACACATAGTATGAAACTTTCAGGAAAGTGTGTGTTTCTCACTAATTCTTTAGTACTATACATTCAAAACTAAAAAGGAAGGAATACTTTAAGTCATGCAAGGTTTGATAATACATAAAACATTTCAACTAATCTTTGGGAATAGTTGCCAGTGATCATAATGCAGAGCTCCTTTCCAAAGGGATCATGGGAGAAATATTCTTATTTCATGAATTTAACCCAACTGTTGATATACTTAAAATTGTTAAAGCAAAATTTTAATGGAGCAAGAATTTACATTCATATTATGAAACAAAGAGAAAAAAGATCAGAAAAATAACAATACCAGAGATATGTGGAAAAAGTTCCTGAGGAAGAATAGAGAACAGTTGGAGAAGAACAAATATATGAGCAATAAATATGGTAAAAACTTCTTAATTTGGCAAATCACATAGACTCAAGAAAGCCACCAAATCATGAAAAAGATAACACATATCAAACAGTATCTTCAGCCAACCCTCTGGATATCAAAGATAAAGAAAAAAAATTGAGAGTAGTCAGAAAACAATATAAGGAGCAAGAGCTTTCATGATTAATGCTAGAAACAAAGGAATCCAGAAGATAGTGAAATAACATCTTTAAAATTCTTTAAAAATGGTTGTTGAAATTCTTTAACCATAAATTTTATGCTCTAGACTAACAAAGAAATGAAGATATTATCAGATGTTTTCTCCTTTTCATTCTGCCAATGTATCATGTAGTTAGGTGGGTAGATGGAAGGGTAGGTGGATGGGATAGATAGATAGATAGATAGATAGATAGATAGATAGATAGATAGATGATAGATTGACAGACAGATTATAAATAGTGGTAACACAAACAGAACTGTCTATGGGGCATTCAAGGTAAGTGTAATGTATATGGTGACTGAACCATAGATGAGAATATAAAACAAGACCTGTAGAGTTACAAGGATCTAGCGTTTTCTTAATGACATAATATTATTCTGAATAACCAACGAAATATGTTCATATGTATATATTTTCATATAAAATACAACCTCTAAAATACAAAATACATTACTTTTATACTATAAAATAATCTAATTAAAGTATCAGTACATAAAATTAAATACTAAAAATATGATAGTCCAGAAAAGTGTCCAAAAAGGTGAGTATAGTCTTCAGTATATAGAGAGCCAGTTTTTCCAGCACCATTTATTAAAGAGGCTATCTTTCTTCCAGTGAACACGTTTGACCCTTTTGTCAAATAAAGTGGCTGAGAGTGTTTGTAATTCTGTCCACATCTTATAATCTGTTCCACTTGTCCTCAGGCCTATTTTTTGCCAGTACCATTTTATCACAGTAGCTTTGTAATATAATTTCAAGTCAGAGATTATGATGTCTCCTGGCTTGTCTTTGTTGTCCAGGATTGCCTTTGCTATTCTAGGTTTCTTCTGATTCCAGATGAATTTTAAGAGTATTTTCTCTAGCTCTGTGAAGAATAAAACTAGATCCATGTCTATCAACATGCACTAAACTAAAGTAAAAATGAATCAAAGATTTAAATATTAAAGCAGAAACACTAAATAAATGGAAGAGAAAGTAGATCAAATTCTTAAAGATATAGGGATAGGTACATTCTTCATGAACAAAACACAAATTCTATGGGAAACACTTCAAGGAATCAACAACTGGGATCTTATGCTATTGAAAAGGTTTTATACTTCAAAAGAAATTACCAAAAGAGTGAAGAGACAGCCCATAGAGTGGGAAAACATTTTAGCTAACTATCCCTCAGACAAAGGATTTTCATCTAGTACTTATAAGGAATTGAAAAAAACTAAGACACTCCCAGGTTTAAAGACCCAATCCGAAAATGGGCATCTGAGATGAATACACACTTCTAAGATGAAGAAATACAAATGGAAAATAAATACCAAAACAATCTTCAACATCACTGGTCATTCAACAGATGCAAATTAAAACACCACTGAGATTGCATCTCACTCCAGAAAGAATGGCTACCATGAAGAAATCAGCCAATGACAAATGCTGGAGGGGCTATGGGGAAAAAGGAACTCTTTACTGGTGGCAATGTAGACTGGTACAGCTACTTTGGAAATCAGTCTGGAGATTCCTCAAAAAAATTAGAATTAGAGGTCCAATTTAACACAACTATTCCCCTTCTGGGTATTTTCCCAGAAGAATTAAAAACATCATGCCACAGCAACATATGTGCCCCCATGTTTACAGCAGCAAAATTTGTAGTAGCTACAACTGGAAATAGCCCAAATGCTCACCAACTGAAGAATGGATAAAAAAGATATTGTACTTTTATACAATGAAGTATTATTCAGCTGTAAAGAAAGATCAACTCAAGGCTTTTATAGATAAATGGATAGAACTAGAGACCATACTCATAAGTAAATAAATCAAACCTGCATGTGTAAACACTGTATTGATTCCCTAGTTTAAGAACCTGAAAGAGTAAATAAAACTGAAAGGGACAATAGGTATTGTGAAAGGGGAAGAAATTGCTCAATAGAGAAGAACAACTGGAATGAGAGAAAGGAGAAAAGAAAGGAATGGAAATACACACACATACACACACACAGACATAGAAGATAGCTGGGATAATTGTACTACTGATTTATACTGGTTTACTGAAAGGTACAGTCAATGTTTAATTGTTTGATCAATCTTGCCTACATATATCTGGTAATCCGAGCAACTACTCTGAAGATAACAATAAGTAATTCAACTACCATTGTAGATTTCATATCATCTTGTTTTGAAATTCTGTATTGCTTTTTCTCTTTGTGCTTTGTCTTCTTGTTATTTTGTTTTTGTTATTTTCTCTTTAAAATAAAAAAGTGAATATATGAGCAATAATTATGACAACAAAAAATCTGAGGGAAAGAAAAGGATGATAATAAAATGTTATATGTAAATTGACCACTTCATTAATTACATTAAATGTAAATGGTCAAAAATATTGCTCAATAAAAAAGGCATTGCCAGATTGTATTTTTAAAAAAGGATTTAACTCTGTGCTCTATATAAAAAAGGGATAAAAGTAACAAAACAGATAATTAATGAGAAAAAATAAAGAAAATAAAGCTACAGAGCCTCTAATGATAAATAACTTGGTATATACAGAATAAAGAGAATTATCAGGATAATAAGCAGACAGTATTTCATCACAAAAGGGTCAACAAAATTTTAACATTATCTCTGTTTCTACCTAATGACAGAGATTCAAAATGCATGAAGAAAAAGCAAGAAGGAATACACAAATTTAGTTATAAGTACTGATTTCATTTCTCGCCTGCTAAAAGATAGAAGTAATTCTTGGAAAATCAGTAAGGGGATAGCAACAGTACACAGAAGAATAAAACTACTATACTACTGAATAAAACATCTATACTGTTCCCTCTATCAGTAGAAAATCTTTCAGTTAATTTTAGCCAATCAACTATCAAATGATAGGTCAAAGACAGATTCTTAGGGGAAATTAGAACACACATTGCATAGAGTGAAAATGACAACAGACTTACTAACATTGTGGCGTGCTATATGACAGTGTGTAGTAAACAGATAAATATATCAATTTTTAGTAAATTGACTGCACTGACAGCTTAAATTTCAAAAGAAGTGAGATCTTTAGGAATCTAGGGTAGGCACTTCTACAGGAAACTTTTCTGGATTTGTGAAACAAAAGACAGAAAAAGAGAGCACTTACTGCTTGATGAAAGATTCAATATAATATTTTATAATTAAGGAATGAATCAAAAGTCATAAAGAGTTATTAATATAAACCCTACTTGCAAATATTTGGAGTTCTTGAAAATTGGCCATATTTATAAGAAAAGGTCAGAATTAATGGAATTCACTTTCTTATGTCCTTGTAAAACTGTATGAAAACTAATTATTTACTACTCTTGTGAATACCAGGACTTGTGGATTTCAAATATCCTGCTGTCATTGAATTCACAATTACACAGCTGGTGTCCTATTATTAAAAGCATATTTCATTTTCTTTTGCTTCATTTTGTCTTAATTTGAAGGCAGACACTACATTTTACAAACTGTAGTCTAGCAGAAACCCTGTGCTGCACACAGTTATCCACACCATTTTCCCAACGGGATGTGCTCATTTCATGTCTCTGTGTTGCACTTTAATAATTCTCACAGTATTTCAAGTTATTTTATTGTTTAGTTTTAGGCCAATCTATGTTCAGCGATGTATACTGTTGCTCTATTGATCTTTCAAGTGAAGGGAAGAGTCATGCATCTTTCACTTTAAATGAAAAGGTACAAATGATTAGCTAGTGAGGAAGGCACGTTGAACAGATTTACTTGCCAAAATTAGGCCTTTTATCAGTTAATCATTTTGAGAATGACAAATAGAACTTCTTGAAAGATTCAATATTGTCACCCTAGTGAGCAAATTAATAACAAGAAAGCAAAAGATCCTTGACAATATGTAGAAAGTTTTGGTGGTCTAGGCCACTGACAGAGCACACTAGTCAAATAAACAGGCATACAAGAGGAAGCTGGCCAAACATATCCTTCCACCAAGTTTCTAATTCAGAAGGAAGCCCTTACCCACTTCAGTATTATGGAGGCTGAGGAAAGTAAGGAGGCTGTAGGAAGAAAAAAAGATTGAACTTAGCAGATGGTTCATGCGTTTTAAAGAAAGAACACAATATACATCCTTCAGCTCAATGAATGCAAGACTTTAGCCGAAGAAACAACTGCAGATACAGAAGAAAAAGTAAGAGACCTAGATTTAGAGGGAAAACAAGTGGGAAGAGTTCAGTTGCTGCCATTTCAAAATAAAACTTTAATAGTTGAGAAGTTTCTACTTTTAGGTGGACAAAGAAAATTATTCTTGAAATGGAATCATTCCAGGTGAAGAGTGTTATGGCTTAGGTCTAAATGTCCCCACACAGCCTCTTGCATTCATAGATAGGCTTCTCAGAGGTGGCTGGATTTAGAGTTTGTGATGCTGGGATTAGTTGTGTGATGTGAATATCAAGGGTGTGCAATTACTAAACCATTAGTTTGGCATCACTCTTGGTAGGATGAAGAGTATGCCACCCTGGGTATGAGGGCTATCTGCCATAAGGGCGGGCACCCCATTAGTGTGCTTCCAATATTACTGTACAGGGCTAGTGTGCTTGCTTGTTGTTGCTGCTTGTGCTACCTTCTCCCTGGCATGAACTATTTCTCCCCTGTGATGCCCCTCTGCCGTGTTATCATGTGTTGGAACCAGCTGATTATGACTGAAATCTCTGCAAATTGTGAGCCAAATAAACCCTCCCTCCTTTAACTTTAGGTGTCAAATATTTTGTCTCAGCAAAGAGAAAATAACAAAAATATAAATACAAATATATAAATACCAAGAAATAACAACAAATAATTCCCGATGTTACATCGACATAGCTGATCAACAGCAACAGTTTGAAAAGTTTGACTAAATTTGAACGAAGTTATATAATCGATAGAATTGTGACCAGACAGTGTCATATGCTACCAACAATCTTTTTTTTTACACCAACAATCTTTTGAAAAGAGTAAATTAATGTAAGTAAATTTATTGTTTTATATTCTAAGACATTTCCACAGCTATCTCAACCTTTAGCAATTGTCTCCCTGATCAGTCAGTGGCCACTGACACGAAAGCAACACTTTTCATTACCAAAAATGTTGTGACTAAAATGATTATTACCAAATTTCAGCAATATAGTGTTTTTGAGGTAAGGTATGTAAATTTTTGGACATAATGCTATTGAACACTTAGTAGACTAAAGTATAAGAAAAATATGCACTTTATCTTCCTTGGGAAGCCAAAGCGATTGTGGGACTTGCTCTACTGTGATACCTATTTTATATCAGTGGTCTGGAATTGCTCACTCAATATTACCCACATATTCGTGTGTTACTATTACTCCTTGGTTTAATATCAATGCTTCAGCCTTTATATTTCTGCTTTTAAAAGTGTCCACAGCACATTACTTACTGACTTAAACAAATTATTGCTGTCATTTGCAAAGAACTTACCTTTAAAATATTCTTTTATATCTATAATATATCTTCATAAATGTTTCTGGAATTTATTCTAGCCTCTGTTCTTGTCTTTCTCTGTATCAAATTTTATAAGAACACCAGTCATACAGAGTAAGGGCTCACATTAATAATCTTTTAACTTTATCATACTGCAAAGATCTTATTTCCAAATGAGGTTTCTTCTTGAAGAACGAGAGTGTGAAAGCCTAAACATCATTTGGGGTTGGGGCACAATTCATTCAAATGCTGACTGACTGAATTTTCCTAAGCTTTTCTCTTTCATCTGTAATACACAAATAATACTTTCTGCAGTGTTACTCATAAGAAGAAAGGAAATAAACCTTAGAGAACCAATTAGCATAGTAGCTGTTGTGCTACTGGTGTTCAAATTCATATTTATTATTTTCCTTTTACATTTTTATTTTTCCAGGTATTTTATCTTCTTTCTATTCACATAATAATGCTCTTTTTAAATTTTAGTTACTATGTTACATTTGAACTGGTCATCAATTTGTCTGTCGGCCTTACAACCATTTTTCAGATTACAAACTGTTATAATAAAATATAGATGCCCGATACATATTTAGTTTATTTATTTATTTTTTTTTTTTTGGCGGTACTGGGGATCAAACTCAGGACCCTGCGCTTGCTAGGCAGGTGCTTATTCCACTGAGCTATATCCCCAGCCCTACATATTTAGTTTACCAGTTATGGATTTCTTGATTAAATGAGGAATGAATTGACAGAAAAATGGATAGATGAAAAATGCCTAGACTTTATCAAAAATGGTTACAATTTTCTTCAAATTGTATTTAAAGTACTCTAAGAGATTAGAATATTTAAAGTATTCTAAGAGATATACATGCTTTGTTTTTCTTATTTATTTTTTACTTGAAAATTTCCTAGTTACCTGTTTGTGATTTTTAGATTTTTTTCTACTAATATACAAAACTGGTTATTATAAAATCCAAATGATATCTGCTGCAGTTGTTTGGCATTTCCTTTCAGAAAATTTGCAAAAAGAATTCATTGCTCTCTCAGATTATTTCATCTTCACGGACATTAACATTCTACCAGAGAGGAGGTGCAAGGAGAAATCTCATCAGTAAAGATGCTGATTTTAATCCAAACACACATCAATCAAAGCTGAATTTTTCATCACTCTCCTCAAGACAGCAGAAACAGCAAACAGATTTATATTTTTGCATTTTTGCAATAAAATTACTTTTTACCCATTTGCTTTATTTGGAGTAAAATCTAGTGCATTCAGTATCCATGAAAAAACCCTGAAAACAGTATTCCAATAGAATTTTAGGATATACTCCATATTTTTAAATACCTTCACTCTACATGAGGAAATGGACTAATTTATAACCAAGGATTACTTTATAATAATGATCTAGAGTTTGAAATCCATACTCCATTTAGGGACCTGAAGTAATTATTCATTATAATAGAATGGCCTGAAATAATATTTTATAACCCTGAATATAAATCTAAAATTAGGCAGAAACAAGCCCATTCCTCCTTTATGTGTGAAACAATCTCAGTCTTATGTTTCCAGAAAAAAATTATTTAATTTTATTAATTTTACACTTCTTTGCATAAATAAAAGCAAAAGTTCAACTAGTATATTAAAGTTATACATAACCTTTATCAAAATTATTTCTTGAAGTTCTACAAAGATCTTTTGTCCCGTTCTCTTAACTTTGAGTCAGATGCACTCATAAAGTTTATCTTTTCAACTGCTATTTACTAAAGCCTAAGGAGACTTGAAAAACTATAATAGGAAGAAAAATGTGTTAGATATGACAACTGTGTCTTCATGTTTGTTACTTTTCTCATTGCTGAGACAAAATATCTGACACCCAAAGTTAAGGGAGGAAAGGTTTATTAGCTCATAGTTTGTAAAGGTTTCAGTCCATAATTGGCTGGCTCCAGGGCAGGGTGGCACATGGCAGAAGAGTAACAGTACATGGTGTTGGAAGAGAGCATAAGCAATGACAGAGAGAGAGGCATAGAGAAACTGAGAGAGAGAGAGAGAGAGAGAGAGAGAGAAACAGAGAGACATTTTTCTATCCCTTGTACTATATCCAGTCTACCGGCATTAAGGCAGTGCCAGTCCAACAAGCGGACTGATTCAGCAATCACCCACTCTTAGTTTCAGCACTGTTATGTGAATCAATCACTCATTTTAGATTCAACCACCTCTGAAAAAACTCTATGACCATATGAGGCTTTGGGGGAACATCTAGACACAAACCATAACACCTCATATTAATTAATCATTTATTGTATACGTCTACTATATATGCAGATAATTCTGCTAGAGCTATTTATGGGGACCTAAATGGTATAAATAATGAAGTTGATTGAGAATATTAAATATAGCTTCTATCTTAGATTTAAAAACCATGAACTCAGAAATACACAGATTAAAGCACACTGTATTCAGAATATAAACCGTGTGCTGTGCTAGTAGTTAAACTACTTGCTTTCTGAAAAGAAATAGTCCTGGTTTACATCAGTTCTTGATTTCCACTGTATAAAGACTTCCAGTGTGGCCAATTCTCAACTGCTATTATCAAGTCACTCAACATGGGGGTGAAGAGACAAGCATTCTTGTGGTCCTTGCAAGGTACTGCGGCAAACAGAAAACCAAACTAATACAGCTTAGATATAAATGTGCAGAGTGCATGATTATTTTACCATGATTATTCTTTAAAGAATCTAGTTGAGTGTCTATATAGCATAGAAAATCCTGTACACTAATTTTCTAGTATCTATATCTATATCTATACTGTGCTATTAACAGGTGAAATAAAGCTGATTAGAACATGATGAATAAGAAGCAAGTTTAGGATTTTGTAGGGATGGTGATGAGGGGCTCAAAATCAATGGACTTGGAAAAAGGAACTCTTCTCCGCTGTTAGTGGGAGTGTAGACCGGTGCAACCACTGTGGAAATCAGTTTGCAGATTCCTCAGTGAAATAGGATTAGAGGTCTCATTCAGTCAAGCCATTCCTCTTCTGTGTATTTTCCCAGAAGAACTAAAAACATACCACAGCAATATATGTGCACCCATGTTTATAGCCGAGTAATTTGTAATACCTAAATCATGGAAACAACCTAAATGTCCATCAACTGAGGAGTGGATTTAAAAAGCTGTGGTATTTTTATATAATGGATTATTACTCAGCTATAAAGAAAGATAACCTTGAGGCTTTTATAGGTAAATGGTTGCCACTGGAGACCATACTCATAAATGAAATAAATAAGTCTCACACGTGTAAATGTTGTTTTGCCTCTATAGTATAAGAACCTGAAAGAGTACATGAAATCTAAAAGGCATAATAGATAGTAAGAAAGGAAATAAAACTGCTCAAAAGGGAATAATGACTGGGATGAGGGAAAAGGGAAAATAAAGAAGAGAGGGAAAAATAATATATATATATATACACACACAAGATGGCCAGGATAATTGTACTGTTAACTTCTATAGCTTTCTCAAAAGGAACAGTTGATATACAATTGTTCGATCATTCTTGAATGTCTGTATTTGTTTATCTGAGTAACCAACATGAAGACAACCGTATATAATACAGCCATCATTATTAATTTCTTTTCACCTAATCTGAAAATTTGTATTTTTATTGTTCTTAGGTTGTTGCATTTATGTCTATGTATTTGTTAATGTGTTTTAGTTCTTTTATCTCTAAAAATAAAATATTAATGAACTTTGAACCAGATATAAGGTCTTTAATGGAATTTATTAGCATTTGACCTCTATACCGATACACAAGGAGTACTCTGGGAGGAGGTTTGTGGACCTGGTAATTTATAAGCTTCTATGTGTTACCTTAGTGTACATCATTTTCTTTAAAGTTCTGTTTTCTTATCAGTGAAATCAGTGGTTTAGGCTGGGTAATTTGAAGATAACAATATGCAATACAACAACCACTGGTGAATTCCTACCATCTTGTTTAGTGAAACTGTGTATTGTCTCTAATGTCTTTTTTTGGTTTTTATTTTTTATTCTCTTTAATAGTTTGGTGAATCTTGCATTCTCACATCTGGTAATCTGAGCAACTTCACTGAAGATAACAATATGTAATATAATAACCACTGTTAATCCCTATCATTTTGTTCTGAAACCCTGTGTCATTTTTATTGTTTTTGCTTTGTTTTGTTTTGTCCATGTTGTTAGTATTTTGCTAGTGTTCTTTTTTATTATTCTCTGTAATATAAAAAATAAAAAATAATAGCAAAAATACTTTCACAGTTTATTTTGAGACTTTAATGCTATTGTGCTCCTTACCTAAGTAATTCTCTTAACTATCCCAAACAAATCTGTAAGAGGACATTGTTGTCCGTTTACATTTGAGAAACCTGAGTTGATTGTGAGTTACATAAAATCCCACATGTAGGAAGCAACAAAGAAAGAATTTCATCCTTGTTCTTCCTGCCTCTCATCTCTCAGTCATATCCTCAGGCAGTACTCAAGGTTAATGTTCTCTGACCTCAGAAACATCTTCACATGTTTCCCTAGTTGCTATTATGGCAATTTAGCAGAGCTTCATAGAGGTTCTAGGCTCTGTCCCTTCTTGGATATACATCCTTGCAAATGAGCTCTAGAAATGCCAGGGAAATTTGCCACCAAGCCTTCAAGTTAACTTTTTAGCAGTATTCCCCAGTTCACTAATTAGGAAGGAGGCCCATATTCTGCTTCGCTTTTGAAGAGTGATCATTTGCTTGCTTGAGCTCAATAGAGAATTTGCCATACCCTCTGATATTTTCTTTTCATCACTTTTGGGTTGTCTACTTTTAATTACTTAACATTTTTGAAGCTGCCTCTTCTGAATGCATCTCAAACTTGGGCTAAAAAGCCAAACACTTCAGTTTTGGTTTCCCACCTTCTACGCAAATAACCCAAAGGAATTCCATAGCTGACCATGCTTCCCAGCAACTTTGTGGTTACATAAGCCATCCCGACCTCCAGGGGTGGTTCCTATGTTGTCACATGTTTCTTTATCTAGCTAACTTCTCCTTATATTTTATGGCTATGGTAGATCTCCAAAAGACCCCAAAGCCTTCCTTTCCTCCTCCTAGTCCATTGCATGATTGTTGTTTTCTTTCTCTTATATAGCTATAGACTGCCTTAGGGCAGCGAGTATTTCAATCGTTTATCAATAGTTTATCTCCTATCCTGGTGCAGTGAGAAGAGTGTGAGATCTGTAGTCAGAAGATTTAGAGTCATGTTTAGATTTACCTGTGCAATTTGAATAACAAGGCAATGCATGGCAGAGGATTTCTGTGAGGATTAAATGGGAACAATCTGTGTAGATTACTTAGTATTATGCCTGGTACACACAGATACAATGTTAATTAATTAAGTGTTCAAATACTGAATGTAAAATAAATAAATGCATAAATTTGTTCAGAAAATATTTTTGATGTTAATCCTAGGCTAGACACATGTATAAGATCTCATAGTGCTGAACTGAATACATCAGAGTTGTTTTCTGATTTCTCTACAGCTTATATTTTCTTAAAGGGGGGCAGACACCATCTACATATTCTAGAAAGTTCAATTATATTCTTCCTCTGTGTTTTTCGAACATTAATTTTGCAGCATCTCTTGAAAGCAGATCAAACTACTGGTATTTATTGACAAGAACAGCAAAGGTATTTATGGTTACTGGCATTTTATTCTTAACTACTCTTGCCTCTGTCATTAGAGAATTTCTGGAATTTCTATTGCTGCATTTTGATGAAAGACTCACAACACAGAGCAAATAAAATCAAAGTAGTTCTCCAGAGGGTCAGATAGCTATAATCACTTTATCAAATGTCCCAAATTGTTAAGATATCTCCATACAAATTCAAGACTTATTTTCAAGACAGCTCACTAGATAGTTTATTTGGATATGAGTAGCACTATAAAAGTAAGTTATAAAAGTTTTCCAACTGAGAAAGTATCTTAAAAGCTCTACATTATTTTGATTCATTTTCACTTGTATTTTATTTTCTAGACAGGATCAAACCAACTCTTCTATGAGAACTTTTGATAGTTTTGAAAGATAAATACATTCCAAAAATACTATGGGTTGTTTATGTAAAATGAGTATAATCATGGTATACAATGGATTTAGAATCTGAAGATTTAAAAACCTTTGTCACATTATTAACTATATGACTGTATTCATTTCCCCTTTGGTGCCCACGACTCACACTGTAATCTGGTCCAGCGTTTCAGAGAATCCAGCCCATAGCTGGCTCTGAGGCAGGAGCACCATGGTGTGAAGGTGTCACGTAGTAAAAGTGTTCAGTTCGTGGTTTCCAGAAAGCAGACCAAGAAACAGTACCAGCGAGGAAGGCCCAGGAGCCATGTAAAGTGCTTAAGGTCATGCCTCTAGGACTCATTCAGGTACAGCAAGAAGTGTGCTGTGACAGCACTCTGCATGGCTCCCCATCAAGCTAACAATCAGTCTTAATCATCATATCTATCCCATGAAAATGTGATACTCAAATATATCTCCCTAATCATGCTTAATCTTCAAATAAGAACATGGTACAACTGTATCTGCCTGACATGACAAAACTATCTTTCATAGAACCAAAAGCTTAATCAAGCCTTCCCTAAGGTCTCAGGACATAAACAAAATGTTCTCCCAGAGTCTCTCTCTCTCTAGACACACACACACACACACACACACACACACGCACACACACACACACACACACACAGCACCGCTAGTCTGCCAATGGAATGTTTATTCCCACCTGGCACCTTTTAAACCGAACCTTCAGCTATTTGCACTGTGGACCTCTGAGTGCTGACCAGGGTCACCCATTGGCTCTGCTTACGGCATACTAAGGCTTCGCTAGCCCACATCTCCAAAACTTTCCAAACTCCTTCTGCAAACCAGTTCTAAAGGCTTCTGAACCACATGGCCAGGTACAGTCACAACAACAATCCTACTTCTCCAGTACCAGTTCTCCACAGGGCCAAGAGAAATGCACGGAGATGCAAACACCAGGTGCTGAGCAGATATCCATCCTTCTCCTTAACTTAATGCCAGTTCCCTCTTGAAAGAGAGTACTGCAGGCATCAGCACAAGGAGGGACGGCGAACACTGCAGCAGTAGTTTGCAAAGAAACAATCCCAGGTCCACCCCTGCAAAGTCCGCTACCTTTGCTGTCACTAGCCTGTTGCATGCAAAAAGGAAAGTCACTTTACCTCTCTGTGTCTCCACATCTGACCAAACACTAGCCAAGACATGACACTGCCTTTAAGTGTGCCACAACAGTGTCAGGAGATTAAAGGTAGATAACTAAAGCTATTTTGGAATGTATAATGCATGATACATGTATAACTCACTATGAAAATAATGGCAGTGAAGCTGGAAATCAGACATCTTAGCTACACTTTCATTGGTGATATGAAGACCAATTGAAATTGGACCCAAAAAGTGAACTATTTTTGAAGAGAAAGAAAGAAAATGTAACAGAACATATTGACAAGGAACAGCTTGACAAGGAGGAAAGCTGCTCATGTTACGGCCGCCAGGAAACAGGAAGGGAGGGGAGGAGCCAGGAAGGGAGTCCAGCCCCTTCAGGTCCCCCTGCCTGGGGTAAGTGGAGACCCCACAGTCCAGTCATCTCCAAACCCACTTTTGTACCCTTGAGATTTTGAAGGGAACCCTACATCGAGACCATAGTGCCCCAACTGGGAGCTAAATTATACTCTCTCCTTTCAGCTGTATCAGCTACTCAACGCCAGTGATGGGAAAGTTGACCAATACACCCAACTTGTGCAAGTCGTTTAATCCCAATTAATAATAATTTCCTCTGACAAAGATTAGGTGAATCAAGGAGACTCCATGGAGGAGCAACAATATCATTAACATGACACCAGCCTTGAAACTGACAGTGAATCCTCACCGGATAAGAGACCACCAGTTAGAGCTATTAATACAAAGAAGCAGTGAGAAAATGGGCACCTGTGGCTGCTCTCAGCGACCTGAATCTTGTCTTGCTAATTTTTGCAAATTAAGAGGATTATTTTCAGAACTTGAAGCAGTTTGACTAACAGGGAAATAATTTTAGCTTTGTAAAAAGATCCCAGAGTTCAATTTCTATCATGTTTATTGCTTGAGAAATTTAAATAGGTTGTTTTTTTCTGACATCCGACCTCATGCGTAAATGAAGATGGTTATGAAAGTTAAGGTGCAACACTGAAGTGCCCACAGATTTGCTTCGGATATCGTGTCAGCCCCGACAGCGTTAGCTACTAGTGGTGATCCGCAGAGTTCGACAGAAAGCCTGCTCACAACCACTTCTGGTCATGCTGACCCCAGCATCCCACAGAGGCGCCGCAGGGTCTCCTCCCCCAGCCTCCCACTTGCCTACTGCGTTCAGGCATGGCGCTCATGGCATGCCTGGCTGCAGAAACTGAGCAGGAGTGAGAACGAGAAGACCAAGAGAAAGGGAACGGTGGACGCAGGGTAAAATGCTGTTTCATCTCAGCAGAGTGGACTTCAGAAGTGCAGGGCTCTGTCACACACAGGTGCACAGACATGATACAGAGATGAAAGACAGCAGCGGACAGAGAGGTAGGTAGGTAGATAGATAAATGAGAGATACTAAATTTTGGTGTAACTTTAAAATTTCAAAGCTTTGTAGCTGTATTTACTCATCTATACACTTTTAAATTATTATAATTACATTCAAATTTTGAATAGAGTTTTACCATTTCAAAGGTAGAAGAGAAGAACCATTTAATTGCAGAGAACTAGACATTTGGAATTGCATAGGTATGGTCTAAATATTGGCTCTGTTGCTTACTAGCTACATAATTTTAAGAAAATTACCCAATTTCTATGCCTCAGTGTTTTAATTTGAACACTAGCAACTAAGAAATGTTACTCAGAATTGCTAATATAAATAAAAAATAAAATTGCATATGGATATATATATGCATTTTTATAGAATTAGATTGCAGAAAATTCATAAAAGTGCTTGTAAATGGTACGTTGAGAAACACATTATCACTCTTTTATATGGAATTCATACACCATTCATAAATGTTTGCACCACACTTAGAAACATTACCATTTAAAGAGACCAAAAGCAAAATAATATAACACTGGAGAAAGTGATCCTAAAACAAAGCAATGGAAAAAAATATATATGTACTAACTGTAATAAAATGAAGTAAACCATAGGATTATATTTCCTATTTACATATTCCATATTTTTCCATTTTCATAAAAATATTGCATTTTTCATCTTTGAGCAGATTTCTTGTGCAACAGAAATAATTGTGAACATGGCCTGTCCTGCAGTGCTATTCAGAGTAAATCTGCTGCCTTCTCTTTGGTAGCTACAGTAGGTGATTCTGCTCCTGAAAAGCCAATGATTGCATAATAGGATTTTGAAAATAACAGTCATGGTTTATCATCTTTCCTTAAGTGATAAAAAAGAAAACAACTTCTTAGGCTCTTTTCTAGCATTGAGGATAAAAACCATCTTCCTGGGTCTGGTCAGTCACAGTGAATCCTACCGCCCGCATTCTCATTGTTGATTTTCCCCAGCAACATATCTTTCACTCACCAGCGCTGGAACTGTGCAAGCTGAGATCAGGTGACTGTCTTCCTGAGGACTCAAAAATGATTCCCCAGAGATAAAGACCAAGATTAATTTTTTCCCCATTTAAAGGAAGTGGTAGATCTTTGAATCCTACTTTTGGCTTCTAACCCTATATGTGTTATGTTATGGTGCTTCATTTTTCTGGGTGTATTATAGTATTGTTCCTAAAGCTTTGGTACCTTTTCCTTTTGAGGTGTGTGTATTATTATTCTCCCATTATTTGCCTGTGAAAATCCTTTAACCTAATCAGTTTAACATAAAAGTAGTGGAATAATTTATGGTCAACTTGTAACACCCTGCTGAACTGAATCCATGGTGCTGGGTGTGGAAGGCCCAGCTGAGGGCTATTGACAACAGCATAAAAGGAGAACTGGAAGGGAAGGTGGTGTGCTGTGGACTCCCCTGGAAAAGCTGGTTGTGCTCGCTTTACTAATGTGAACTTGGCTGTTCTCATCCTCAGAGGAGCTTAGGTCCTCGCTGTTGCTGAGGATGGCTGTGATTCTTTTGAGGGGAAGGAGCTCTGGTCCTCACGTTAGTGTTACTTCCCGGCTCCAGTGCAGATCCTTCAGTCTGCTGCACAGATTATGGTGCAGACTTTCCAGATTCTAGAACCACTTTGGGCCTCCCCAGTGTAGATCCTTGATGCAGATTTGCATGAGACATTGTCATGGGCTCTAGGCCTCCAGTTGAACTCATGGAGGACACAGCCATGGGCTCTAGTCCTTCAGCTGTTCTCATGCACAACATTATTATGAGATCCAGGCCCTTAGCTGGGTTATTTCTCTAATGTGTGGGCAGATCTTCTGCACTCTTTTGCATTTGACTTTTTGGGTGACTGTTACAAAATAATCCTATAAATTGCATGTATTATATTAAATTATTTCCCTTATAAGCCCTGCTGACAACATTAAAGTTTCAACAAGAAGTATATTTTAAACCATTTGGTCAGACTTCAGTGTGCCTGCTATGGGTCACTTACACCAGGGTGAGGTTGCCTATATGCATGTGGCTTTCTCTTCCCTCTACTCCATAAGGAAAACCACAAGCTCATTATTTCAGCTACCTTGCATTTGTGTTTTGCTTCTCGAGAACACTAATCACTTTTATCCTGGTGCCCAGCTAGTTGACAAACCTGCACTTTGAAGCTAGAAGCATTACTTGGAGATGTTCCAGCTAATGCGCGCATGCCAGTTCTGGCTTTCCAAAGCGTGTCACCAACAGTTATAGATACTAGACCAATTACAAGTAAAATGGAACTGATTCCCCATCTGTCCTTATTCATTAGGTGTATAGTTGGAAGCCTCCTAGGAAATAGGCGATTTATAAAGCATGTTCTTTTAATTCTGGGTTCTTCTAGCCAAACAATAAGCAATGGGAGTCTATGACCCACTCATACTCAATATATCAGCAACATGAGCATCTTATTCCTGCCCATCAAACACCTCCACAGTGTGGTTACTGTGCAAGGTGAAATGGGTCCCCGGGCCTGGGCACATTATTTCTTACTCTCAGACTGATCTACCAGCTCTATTTCTTCTGGTTTTGTATGAAAATTTTTTCTTTGCTTTGAGTCACATGCTTCTTTTCCTATAAAGAAGGAGCTATTTTTTTTATCCCCAACATGCACACACACACACACACACACACACACACACACACACACACACACTTCCTCTGTTTATTTCTAGCACTTATCACAATGTACATTTTTCTCATTTTATCTATTGGGATTTATTTCTTGGACTTATTTGCTGACATACAGGTTACCAAATGGAATTGGTTTGTAAAGCCATTCACATAAATAAATACTGTTGATGAGAAAAAAATAGTATTGGTGTGCTTACGTTATGCAGAATCTTCACACCAGGCCTTAGCACAGATGAGAAGCATGATAATTATGAATGTATTCTCACCTAAAAATAGGTGAATCACTTGGCTATCTTAACAGTCATTTTGTTTTTTTTTTTTTTTTTTGGCGGTACTGGGGATCGAACTCAGGACGCTGCGCTTGCTAGGCAGGCGCTTATTCCACTGAGCTATATCCCCAGCCCTTAACAGTCATTTTGAAAACAAAAATTTTCCTATCGTCTTTACTTTTCTTCTGAAGATAGTTGTTATACAACACTATATATATATATATATATATATATATATATATAGTATTTGCCATTTTATTTATTTGAGGCTAAAATTCAATGGTATCATTTACATTAAATTTTTGCTGAACCACCACTGTTCTCAAAATCTGTTTTTTTTTTTTTTTACATCAAACAGAAACTAACTATTAACCAATAATTCCTCATTTTCCTGTCCTTTGGTCCTTGATACTCTAATCTAGTTACGCTCTGTATTGATATACCTATTCTAGATAATTACACAGTTAGAAATTTATTGGCTCTTTTTATGCCCTGTGCCTCTTAGGATAATATTTTCACAGTTCATCTATAGCACAGCATGCATCAGACTTCACTTTGATTATGGCTAAACTGCGTTGCATTGTATGAACATTCCCCTTTGTTTACACATCCATTTATCTGTGGATACTTAGGTTATTCCCATTATTTGGCTGTTGTAAATAAAGTTTTATAAGGATTGATGCACCCATGACTACTTAAGTCTTTGTTTTCAATACTTTTGAGTACATGCATAGGAGTACTATCTCTGTCGTGTGATTATTCCATTTTTGTGGAGCCACCAAAGTGTTTATCGTAACAGCCACATCACTTTACACTGTGGTGGGTGTAGATTCTCTTGGCTTCTCTTTGGACAGAGATTGTGAAGTGTGAATGATTTAGAAGAGAGTGTGAAACTATTCTTCATATATTTGTCTAAAATTGCTGAATGCTTAAGACATAAAAAAAATCACCCCTTATAATATTTGAGTTCATGGTCATTACAAGCAAAACATGGGATGTTATCAGAGACACCTAAGACCTATTTAAAGCAAAAACCAGTAGTTCAAACATCTTGCCACAACAATGTAAAGGTATGCAAATGGATTCAACATTTAAAATAAATACAGTGCCAAACATAATTTATTTTGGTTTCAAGTAAATTCTAAATTTACATGCAACCTGATATCTAAGAAATATCATAGAATTGCATCTCTTTATTTTTTTTGAAGCTAAAGAAGAGGAAGGAAAGAGAAATTCTGAGTTCCTAACAATTAAAGATTTTATCTTTCATTTGATATCTTTAGCTAACAAAATAACAGATCATCTTTAGGAAAAAAAATGTTGTTTGATAGATAACAATTTTCCCAGTAACTTCTTGGTTTTCCATGTTACTCACCTGTCTCTATAAAGATGAAAAGCTTTAAACAGATAAAGATTCTGAGGACAAAGTGGGATAGATTCCCCTGTGTGCAAAGCTCCATTCCAGGCACAGTAATAACTGGCTGGATTCTCTGGACATTCTTAAGAGAGCATATTCCTTTTCCTGGTCCTTCACCTTCCCAGAATTTAGCACAGTGTATGTGATATCTGTAACTTCATGTTTCTCTATTCATTTGTCGTGTTTCCTAATGATTTTCTACTGAAAAACAGCAGGCAAAATTAAACAAATGCATGGGAAAGCATGTAGATACTTTGCTACTCAAAGGGGAGATTTCCCTCCCCATTGGGACACTGAATGGTTCTACTCACGTCATGGGTGATGTGAACAGCTTCCGCCAGACTTCCGGGGCTCTAGCAGCACGGGGGTCACATGGACATTGTTTTTATCCTGGCACTACTTATCAGATGCCTGGTTTTGAGTTTGAGTAAACCACAACTCAGGCTGCTCCTTTATTTGTAAATTGAAGGGTTGGTCCTGATTGATATTTTACACATTGTGTTAACTTAGAAGCTAGAAGTAAAGGTGAGTAAATTGGTGGGGCTTGGGATTTGCCAGCTTTACTTCAAAAAATTGGTTCTACTTTTACTTGCCTCATGCTTTTGAAATCTGTGAATGACTGTATTTGAGGAGAAAAACATAGGTCATAGCAGGGAACCTGCAAAGATGAACTGGTCGATAATGTGAAATGTTTTGTTTCCTTGTCTGAACTCACTGCCTTTAGACAGAGCTGTACAGTGACAGCATCTAAGGAGCTAGGATGCCGATGGACAGCGATGTGTGTTGTACAGCGCTAGAAGTATCAGTGAAGTGCGGAGGAACATGCGTCTATACCACTTTGCCTGAGAACCAAAACAAAGAGTAGTAGAATATTCAAAAGTAGAGATTGTGCAGCACAAGTCACAGTTCTATTTGTAAATATTTTGTCCTTTTTTATTTATTATAGTGCATCATATCTATTTATCATCTATCAGTCTATCTATCTACCTATCTAACTAGCTATCATCTTTCCTTTAGAATAGAATTGCTTCTGGTTGGCCCTTCTTCCCCAGCTCTGTAACACCCATTTCTCTCACTGTTTGCAGTGTTAGAAGGTGATAATGATTCTCTGCTGTATCTGATCCCTTAACCCTAATCACACCTCTGTATGTTTCCCATTCATTAAAATATCTTCTTTTGAGTCATGCAAAATAAATTCTGTATTAATCTTAGTCTCTAACTAAAACACTATTCAGAATGGAGGTACCATATCTTTCAAAGCAAACAGTTCATACATGCTTTTGGGAATTTCTGTATAAGGCTGAAGCTGACTTTCTTTGCTTCACTCAGTGGCTTATCTGGTCTCTCCCATGTTTAGAAACACCATCTGTAGTCTGGCTATTAATATTCAAGTCTCTCTGTCTTTGGGATAACTTGTTTCTAGAGTCTGACTCACTCAAATGAGTAGGAATAAATACAGTCTACATGTCGAACATTCTTCAAAGTGGTGGAGATATAACACAGACCAATCACATAAAATTGCCTGTTCTAATGGAGCTTCCATTCTTGTGAGGAGTCAAAGGTAGTGAAATAGAGGATCCTATGTGCCATGACGGGAGTTATCCACATTAGAAAGCTCACTCTGGCTGCTATGTTGAGACCAGACCAAAACATCGGGGAGCAGAAGGCAGGGGAACCATCAGAGACTCACAGGGGCGAAGCTCTGGCAACATGGACCAACATACTCCCCGTGCAGGTGGCAGGGCTGGCTCTGGACACCCCATTCCCCTATTTTTCTGCCCTAATGAATCCCAAGATAGGACTTATATGTCAATACGTACCATTCACTACAAACAAGAGGTGAGTAACTGCATACTAAATTAAAGATCAGTAATTTCAACCTGACTCCCCAAATTTCCTTTCTTAGTAACATTTATTAGTATTTCTATCTTTTCTCAAACATAAAGCAAAAGTACGCTATAACACACTGCCTAGAGCAGCTGGAGGTGGCAGGGCTGGCTCTGGATGCCCCATTCCCCTATTTTTCTGTCCCTCTGAATTCCAAGGTAGGACTTTTCAGCTAGACCTGAAAATTAAAATGAAAGAAAGATTAAAAAAGATACTGTAATCCAGTACAGACAGTATACCCAAAAGTGTACCTTGACTTAGTCCAACTCTTTGAAATGTTATATATGTTCTTAGACCTATTATTCTCATTTTTAAGCTTCATACATAATCTTTTACTTTATATGGTCTTATAAGACAAGTAAATGTAGTTGATGTTGGGAAAGTAAAAGGTGGGAGCAGGAAAGGCCAAAAGAGGGAATGGAAAGGTGTCCAATCCCCTACGGTGAGGGCAACAATTATGTGCTGCAAACATGCACCAATAACAGCTACAAAAATTAGTATTCAAGAAAAAAATGAAAAATCTTTTCTTGAACTGTTTAAAAATGAAATTCTTCATAATGAAATAATAAAAAATTACCATATTTAATTGTTCTCCCTGTTCAGATATAAAGAAGACAGGGCTTCCTCAATAAGACACATTATGACCTTGTTGTCAAGTTTTAAAATAAGATTTTCATATTTCTTTGAAAATAAAATAATAGTTTTAAAATTTAGAGGACTAAGTATGAACACTATCACCCAGTCTTTTTATTCTTTACTGTTAGGTACTAGGGCCAAACTCAGGACCTTGTGCTTGTCGGGCGGGTGCTATGCCACTGAGCTATATCACCGGCCCAATCCAATCTTCATCAAATAATAACCAATAATCTCTAGCTATGTTTAACACAAAATAAATCTAATGGAAGAGGAGAAGGAGGAAAGTGGAAAAAGGTAAACAAGGACAGCTATATGCAGAAGACCTTCTAAAACTATGAAATGCGCTGTTTAAAAACAAAATGCACTGAGTTCGATCCCCGGTCCTGGAAAAAAAATGCAAATTTTTATTGTTGAATTTTAAGATATGATTTTTAAAATTATAGTAAAAATTAAATTCACAAACCAGTGATTTGGGAGAGGAACATTTTCTGGGTCATGCTGAAATGAGAATTAAAATATAATTAACTGAAAGATGAGGGGGAAGGAAACGATTTTTATCTCGTGGTTCTTTATTCTCCTTTCGCAGTTTCTCCCGCACCTAGGGTCTCTTCCTTATCTCACCAACGGCACCTCACTGGTGCACAGGGCATCTCATATTGGTGCACCAGTGCCTTGGTCTCTCATCCAAGATCTTAAACAAGTACTCAGGAGTCAATTCCTTCCTAGTTCTTAGGGAAACGCTTGGCAATACTTCCAGATTGAAAGCGGAATTCTTCAGAGGATCCACAGCGCACCACTCATAAAATAACCTAACCTCAAATTTGACAGCCAGGAAAAGGTGGTGGGCTTGAAAATGACGTGTTTGGCTCTTCAACCTTCATAGCCCTAAACGGACAGTGATTGGATAGTCTTGTGGCTGTCTGAGAGATTAAAGGCCAGGTAGTGTTTGCTGCTGTGAGGAATCTGAGGTGTTTGTTTAAGTAAGCAAGATGGAAACTGCAGCACAGCAGTCAGTGCCATGGTTATAATAAATTTCTGGTTAATGAGATGAATTTGGAACCGTACCTAAGTAATAGCTGTGCTGTTTATTCTTATTAAAAAATTCATTTATGGAAACATGAAATTCTCACAAATGTACTTCAGTGTTTTACAAAACTGAAGAGTTAGGAGGATCAGATGGCCTAAGTTACTAAGTTGTGTATCGCTAGGTACATCTTTAAAAGAGAGAAAACAGACTCAATCAGTTGGAGGCTACCCAGGAAGGATTTCACTAACTCAATATCGTGTTTAGGGTGAACATATTAATGATAAAAATAACTGCCCTCTACTGTGTTATCATGTGTGCCAAAGCGGATTTAGTGCCTCAGACCTCAAACCACCTATGATCACTATGGCTTTAGAATCGAGGAAGCAGGATCAGACACACTGACAATTTTACTGTTTTAATTTTACTTCTTGTTTCTTGAAGACATTATTCCAATGTAGCAAAATCCCACCATGTCACCAACTTTCACTTTGTACTATTCTTGGCCCCACCAGCCACTTGACATGAGCTCTAGGTCTCAGAAATTTCACCTATCACATCCGTACAACATACCTCTATACAGCTTCACGGCTTCCCAAGCCAAACATCAGGAGCAGAGGAGCTTAAAGACTCAGCTGTAATGTGTCACATGGCCTTATTATGCATTTAAAATCGTCCAACAACTGAAGAATACTCCAATATATAGTACTTTTCTTATTTACCTGGGCTTTAAACTTTTCCTTTTTGCTGGAAACCGAACTACAGCTGGAGAAACTTTCACCCACTATAGAAGGAACATAATGTCCAAATATGGAATTTGAACCCAGAATTTGTAAGCACAAATGATCAAGGAGGCACCATATGCATATCCTTATGTTAGGTACTTTCTGCACCTTTCTCCTTTCATTCTCCTAACTCCTCAACATGTGCAGCGTTTTGCATGTCCCTCTTACCTATAGGATCGCAGGGAGCTTAATTAACAGAGCAAGTAAGAAATAGATATGATGTCAAATCCCAAACCAGTTTCCCTCGATGCTATTTTAATGCCAAATTTCAATGCAATTTTATCCATATTTCCACAATGTGAGATTTGGAAAAGTAGTGCAGTCCTCCCCATGTTAACACATGTAGGGCAAAAGATGGCATTTTATGGAAAAAAACAGTGATTTTTTTCTTTCGGTACTGGGGATCAAACTCAGGAGCTTGCACTTGAGACAGGCGCTTATTCCACTGAGATACATTTCCAGCCCAACACTGATTATTTTTGCTTTAATATGATAGTTGCAAGTATCATTTAGTCATTAAATTCCTGTCTATTGATGATGTTACCATTACAGCACCAGAACTTTCAACTATTTCAGCCTTTATCACTTAGCATATCCATTTGCAAACACTGAAAGATTATTGCCTGCTTAGCAACTATAGTGATTGATTCATCATGCAAACTTGAGAAGTTTACAAGTTTAACTAAGAAACTCAGTGGAGAGCCAGGTCCTCACTTTGTAAACATCCTGAGCCTGTGCAAGAGAAGGGCACGGAGATGGTGTGAGTGCTACACCTGGCCTGGGCTGGGCAGCCGGCTCACAATATAAGGGAGGGAAGGAGGTTGCTCTCTCCCATCTGCTCTCGCTGCTTTTGCTACCTTCTGCCACCTTGAAGTGTTGCCCTTGTACCAAGCCACCCTGCCTGGGAGCCACCTTATTATGGACTGACACCTCCACAAACTGTGAGCTAAATAAAGCCTTTTCTTCATTAATTTTGTGCTTTGGGTATTCTGTCAGCAAGGAGAAGAAAGTAACCAAGACAACAACTTAACTTTATGTTTAGATGTAGTGAAAGATGTTCAACTATGTTCTCACAAATTTCATTTGATTTTGTTTCAGAAACCATTTATTTATTTCATATAGTCTTAATTATCTTTATAATTTGTTTCTTATCACCATTTTCCAGATTGTACAGCAAAGTCCATTTGCACATAGGTCACAGACAGTACATTCCCCAAAGGACCTCATTATATGAACCTCCAAAATGTAAGGCCTGTGGGGCCCCTCCATGCTCTGTTCAAAATTATCCCATGGGTGGAATGACTCTTTACATATGGTGGCTGCTCAAAAAAAAAAAAAAATATATATATATATATTCAGTGAAAGAAGTCCAGCCTCACTCTTTGGACTAATAGGTACTTGCTGAAATATAACAATTCAATTTCAGCTATTTAATAGTTAATGAACAGCTAAGTATTCATATTTAATACCTTTAAATCATTCACACAAAAATGCTACTACTAACTGTTTTTCCATGACATGTAGATTTTCTTTTCAGGAGACTAGAACTTTAATGCATACCACACAAATTCACTGCATGCCTCATGACATCTTGAATACAGAATGTCCTCTTTATCCCAGGGTGGCCCGGGTGGACTCAGCTGCCTACTTCAGGATGGAAGGGCACCAACAGGGAGCAGCAGTGTGGCTGTCCGGGCCCTCCTTCCTCTTCTTGGCCCTCTCTCAGTTTTTTGTGTGTTCTTTGTACACGGACAGATACCCCAGAATGGAAATAAAGTATTTGGAATGATGGCAGAAACAATGTATTCTAGAAGCAAGTCCTCAAATTTAGATCATTCTGATTGTCTGAGAGAAGACATCATTATTTAGAATTTACAGTGTGAATGAGAACTTCCTCCTTCAGCAAAAGGAAAAAGAAAAATCTGTAATTTCAAAGCTGCATATATTTGTCATTATTTAAAAGAAAGAGTACATTTTAAAAGACCTACATATTTTAAATAGACCTTTTTTCTACCACAGAAGACATAGTTATTTTATCATAACTTTTGCACTTGTAAGATCACTGGATTTAATTCAAATGGGCTAACCTTTGTATCTTGGCAACCAGAATCCACAGGAATTGGTAGTACTTTCTTTGAAGGAAGAATACCCTTTTCAATATTGAAAAACTACGTTTGTTTTGTTTTGTTTTGTTTTGAGACAGCATCTCACTATATAGTTCAGTCTGGGCTTGAACTCAGTGATCCTCCTGCCCCAGCCACCCCAGTGCTGGGATTGCAGGTGTGTGCCACCACGCCCAGCCAAACTACACTGTAGCTCCTCTGTCTTTTCTCGAGCTGAAGGCTTGCCTTTCTATTGAAAACAACACAAAATTAAATTACCGATACAGGCAGGAATGATTTCCCTCCATTTCTTCTTTTGTATGTGTGTATAGTGTTTACATGTATTCAATTAATTTTATTGAGATAAGACCAAACTTTAGGTGTTAAAAAATTCTCCAAAACATTGATTTTATTGTTTAATGAACCCTTCAATAAACACACATTATATCACTCAAATGCTCCTTGTTAAAATGAAGAGGGAAATGCATTGAAACTGTGGTCTGAAATGTTGGAAATCATTGAATTTCAGAGCCCAATTCTGGAAACCTGCTCTTCCTCTCTTTCTTAATGACTTAATTTTTAATACGGAAATTATGATAGTTTTGATCAATATTATCATGAGGAACTTATTTATGAACACTCAGAATTTTATGCTTCATTTATCATAGTTGGATAAAGTCTTCCTAGGGGGAAAAAAATCCATTTAATTCTCAAAATGACTAAAAATGATGAGAGATGGTGGTATAAAGAAATGTGCATAAGACCACAGTTAGAAACTGCAGATTTTAATTGTAGTAAGGTGCTCACAAGCTATATAACAGTGCAAAAATTAATAATCCAATAATTAGAAACATTTTCTTCACCTGAAAAGTGAGCATAGTAGCTTCAACCAGTGATTCTACATTTCTGGTCTGCAGTCAGGTCAGTGTCAAAGAAAGGTGGAGGTTATGCATCTGTAAATGCATCACCTTTATCCATCATCAGTATGTTGTATATGTGTATGTATTGTTTATTTCTAAACAACGATGATTGTATTATGAGTAATACAGTACACAAAACATTTGAAAGTATACCTCAATTTATTTTTGATTATTGCATATTTTCTCAAACAATACTGAAAATAGGACAATGAGATGGTTTCTAAGCTGCATTCAATTCAATATGGATAAAATTCAGACATGTAATTAAATATTCCAAATGCAGGCCTATACTTTTATATTTTAATTTCAAGGTTTATGTGTTAAATCCAGCAAAATGGTTTTAAAATGTAGACTACTTGCTAAGATGTAGCTCTGTAGATACAGACTGTAGTAATAGACTATTAAGAGATGTGGACCAATAATTGTTTCCCTGGCTATTTTCTAAAGGCTGATGTCTATCTGATGTACATGCACACATTTATTTCATGGGGACATTGGTTGTTGGATATAAGACTCAATATTAGAAAAATGTAGATAGCTGTTTCCCTATCCAGAGACATGTTCAGCAAAAAAAAATTCACTTTAGTTTTATCACATGAAATTAGGACAATAATATCATATGCACGACACAGCAGGTGCTCATAAGCTATACTGAACCTCTTGTACATTTGTGGCTCCACTTTACTGGCGAGTCTCTATTTCCAGAGGTGTGTATATATCTATAGAATATAAAGAAGGCTCTTGTACTCATTTTTTACAGTGAAAATTATTAAACTGTTATTCATGTAATAAATTCAGTAATAAAAACTGTCTCACGAAGCAAGATTTAAAGACAAGCAACCATGTACAATTTCTTTTCTTTAACTATCTTTAACTATTTCATTTATCTTTAAGTTCATATAATTTCTAGACACAATTGTCCTGCACATGTAAAACCAAGCAAATGAGTTGAGGTTATTCTAGTTTATTCTAATAAGTTTTTCTTTAGACTAATGAAATACTTAAAACTAATAAAGTCTCTCAAAGAATTGGGGTTTGCTAATATTTCTTTGCATGACTTTAGCATATCAAGTTGTTTTCCAGAAGGGTTTGTTATTGATCTGCTAGTTCATATTTTAATGAAATACGAAACTCCACAGATTCTTCAACTTTAAAATAGATTGCAGTAGGTGATGATAAATTAAATACAAGACTTATTGGTTAACTGAGATGTCTTCTAATTAGATACAAGTAATATTTCACAGTTTCATAAAGAAAATCCTGAAAAAGCGTAAAAATTGAGAACAAATCTATGTGTACTTAATAACTATATAAGCGTGTGTATGTGTGTATCTATCTATCTATCTATCTATCTGTACATGATACATGCTTTGTTTTTACCCACTGTGTTATCTTTAACTCCACATGGCCTCTAGTTAGGTTACAGTATTTCTCATTTTCCTTAAAATAAAGATATTGGGTAAAATAGTATTTCAAGGAAACAAATCAAAATACACACATTTGTCCAAACACAGAAAAAATTGTCCTCCCTCCAAACTTTCTAGTTTATGTTTTGAAGCACAATGAAAATAAAGCATTCCAAAGAAAGTGTGCTTGTGTTTATTCAGGAGAAGAAAAATGATTGATCATATAATAATGTAGTACATTATTCAAAAAAGCAAAAGCAATTTTCATCATCTGGCCCTCAAATACTATTTCACTTCACATTTTTAACTTCTTGAAAAAAGAAAAATGTTAGAAGATATAAAACTATTTTCATTACAGATGAAGCACAATGTAGTAATATTTTATGTTTAAGAAGTAGAGATTATGATTTATAATTCCACAATTTCTGGATACATAAAGTTGGCTCATCTATATCAAAACGGAGGACAATATTCTAACAAGCTGGGAAGAATATGGTTATGCATTTTACAGACACATGATTGTTTTCAAGGAAAAACTTAAGTCAAATAAAAAAATTAAAAATTCTACTAAAAAGAATTCAATGTTAATTTTCCATACTCTTTAATGACTTCATAATACTATGAACTATGAACTGAGCATTAAAACTAAAAAAAACTTACCTATAAATTTTATAGTTTTAAAAAAGCACTTTACTTGCTACTATATTTAGTTCTTGTTATACCCCAGTTGTGAATAACATATACAGCAGCACAACAATATATAGTCAAAATTAGAGAAATCACTTTCGTAAAAATTAACTGTGCAAAAGTGAACCATTCATTGCACGTTTATCACACCTCCTAATTTTTGTTCACACTTTCAGGTTCTTACGCTAGTGATACAATACGTTGCTTACTGTTTGTTAATATGTTTTTGTTCTTTAACTTTTAAAATAAAAAAAGTAAAGCCGAAACAAAACTAAAGAAAAAAATCCAAAGGGGGAAGAATCAATACTAATTAGGGAGCTTAATGAAGCTCTATGGCAAACATTAGCATTTGATTTGAGTCCTACTGATATAAAAGCATAATGTACACAGGCAAAAAAAAAAAATAAAAGGGAATATAATATAGGGTGGGGAAACGAAGTTGAAAAGGCGGCATGAAAGAGTCCTGTGAACTGCTAGCCCAGACAGCGGCCCACGGGCGCTAACACGCAGCCGTAATTGTTACTTTTGTTCCTGCGTTCGGTCTGTCAGCCTGATCACAGTGTTGATGATCACATCCTCTATTTCAGGAATAAATGTCCTTGTATCTTATACTTTCATTTGTTATTTGTACTTATGTGGAAAATGAGCTAAAATATTTTGGGAGGATGTTTATGGTTCCAATTTGGACTGAAGTGATAATACTATTTACATTTTTTCTTTTGTCTGCAAGTGTTAAGCATTTTTGTACGGCATGAGAGCAAGCATACTATATGGTAAATCTGTTTTTTTTTTTTGGTGATACTGGGGATTGAACTCAGGACCCTGAGTTTGCTAGGCAGGCGCTTATTCCACTGAGCTATACCCCCAGCCCCGTTAAATCTGTTAAGGTTTTCCAATATCTGATTTAATTTTGAGAAAAAAATAGTAATTCAGAGGCTGCACAAATAAATCTACCTTGAGTGCTTTCAAGGCTGGTCAGCCTCATCAAAGGTTCAAACATATAACACCAGGGCCAGCAAGGATCTAGGGAAAGAAACTTCACAAAGTGTTAATGGGTACATTCACTGGTGTGAGCTGACTGACTGGCAATTTATCAAATCATTTCAAAAAATTTGCACATTTTTTCTACCTTTTAGATATAACAACAAAAATCTTGGTGTTTCAGAGGACTACATAAATGTTTTGATTCAATAATTTTCTTTGTTTTTGGAGACAGGGTCTCATTATGTAGCTCAGGTTGGCCTGGAACTCAGTGATCCTTCTGCCTCAGCCTCCTGAGTGCAGGATTATAGGTGTGCCTCACCACACCTGGCTCAGTAGCTATGTTTCTGATAATGCATTCCAACGCAATGATTTATGATGCATGAAGGATTCTACTATTTTTTAAAAAAACCTTATTTTTGTCTGTGAAGTAGAGACTAGTTAGCATTAGCATATAACCCTCACGGTGAGCTACTGACTGAACAAGTGATAGCCTCGTCACAGTAAGATTTGATGCAGCCATTAAAGTTACAAGAATCTACATCTACATATTTAATTGGTAATGTGGGTATTTTCCCAGTATATGTAAATAATGGTTAGTGTGAATTTGCATATGAGAAACGAATAATTCAGCTTAGATATTATTATTTTTATATGAAGAAACTGTTGCAAATATAAAGTAGTAATAGGTTTTATGTCTATATATATTAAATTTGCATGAGTAGACATAACTACATATCAAGATCTTTAAAACTGCCATATTTAGGACATGATATACTAATTTAAAAATCATTTTTTGTTTTATAAATAAACTTTCTACATATTTTCTAAGTCTGTTAATAATTTTTATATTACATTGGCTCACTTCAAACTGAAATCCATCTTGACACAGCAGTGCTGTGTCTGCGCCCTGTTGATTCACTAGATAAAAAAATCTTAAACACTTGACATGGCCAAAATGCTAGGTAGGTTTTCATTAAAAACCACCTAAACTGTCACCATTTACCTTGAAATTATGTACTAATCCATTTGCCCAGACCCACGTGACTGTAAAGAATGTATATGAAAATCAAATAACTAATAACACTATTGTAATAGGGGACCTAAATACCCCTCTGACGCAAAGAGACAGGTCAACCAGACAGAAACTCAGCAAAGAAATAAGAGACCTGAACCAAAAGTGTGAACAGATGGACTTAGTAGATGTTTACAGAGTGTTCCACCCCACAGCATCAGAATACACATTCTTCTCAGCTGCACATGAGTCTTTCTCCAAAATTGACCACATTTTAGCCCATAGAGCATATCTACCTAAATGCAAAAGAATTCAAGTTATCCCATGCATATTATCGGACCACAATGCAATAAAATTGGAAATTAATGACAAAGAGAACTCCAAAAACCACATAAACACGTGGAAATTAGACAACAACCTACTGAATAACC